>BDUI01012153.1:16192-27680 GCA_002335545.1 Apodemus speciosus
ACAGACAGAGGGATGTCAGCATGTCTTTCTTGAGTGTGTCAACAGAGACTTCCTGGTGTGTATACCCAGGAGTGTGACACCTGGGTCATGTGGTAGGCCTGCTTGGGCTTTGCTGTTTTCGTTGGGGTGTTTTGTTTCTTTGGGGATCCTTCCACGTTGGTTTCCATAATGGCTACAGGAATTTACATTCCAAGCTGCAGTGCATGAGGGCCCCTTCTCTTCCCTCTCACCACTGTCTGAGGTGCAGGATTAAAAGCATGTACACTGGGTAGCAGAAAGGTGTGTTTTAAGAACTGCCTCACAGACACAGCTGACTGATGGAGTAGCTTGAATGGGAAGACTCCCAGGCCTTTTCCACCAACCTTCCCCTGGGATTCAGCATAGCTTTTGATGTGGTAACTGATGCTCTCTCTATTCCAGGCAGAAGGCTATAAGTATTCCTTATCCAAGAGGAATTCATCCTAGATTCTCCAGTGGAGAATGAAACTGAGAATAATACCAAACCACAACACACACATACATACATTTCCTCTATGAACGTTCCTATGATGCAGCTTAAGTCTTTGATGCAGTAAGRGATTAATAACAATACCTAACAATTATAAAAATACACTTCAGCCAGAGTCATATGAATGCAAGATCTCCYGAGCCTGCACTTGGCTACACTGTCTTGGGATAGTGGGATGACATTTATAGGAAGAACCTGACCTACCAGCACCACTATGCTGACACTTTGGAAGCGTCGCTAAGTGAAATAAGAGTTWCAAGAACTCTCTGATGGGTGACATATATAGTGGAGGTACTTTAAACAGAGGGGGKTCACGTCCTGGCYGCAGTGGTGCAAGAAGCCATTACTATACTAAGAACAACATGAAGCTTAACAAATTAGCAACCCTTTACTCCTGGAAGTTTCCATTTGATGGTTTCAGAATCCAGTGGACAGAACAAAGCAAAGCAAAAGCAAATCATCAATGGGAGTAGAATCACACTACAAATGTTACTTTAAGCTTTTCTCTGCAGCCAGTGCCTCTGAACCTCAGCTATAGAATCTCTGGAAGCAGCAGAGTCCTGCGGGGAAATTCCAAGTTTCATTGTGAGTATGTACGGAAAAAAAAAAAAAGACAGCTAAGAGGTAGATGTTTATAGGGCTTTAATTTCTGAACAGCTCATTTGGAATCACAGCTTTCAGGGGCCCAAAAGTCAGAGAGAGATTGGACTGGCTCGAAGTGAAGATAGGGTTATCTGGCACTGTCTACCCAGCCTCATGTTTGGGAGCTCCAAGCAAGATGACACTGTCAATAGCAGTATCTAAGGTATCTCCCGCAGACACTATTATGACAGGGCTGGTCAGGATGAGTGACACTGAAGGTCAGTGCTAGCACCTCAGCCATCTTCAGCATACACTTGCCAGGACTGCCCTTCAAAACTCCCTAAGTTCCTCCTCTCCAGAACCAAGAGCAAGCAATCAAGCAAGTCACTTGTGAGAGGCCATTAGGAATGAAATGTTGTGAATACTCAGGAGGGTCAAGAAGGACTGTGGTGCTTCCCTAAGTGGGACAGGACAACAGCTATCAGGAATGTTAGACAGCCTGGACCCTGCCTAGCTCATAGAATATGGGGAAGAGGCACACATTCCATAAGCTCTAATTCTGAGCATGTTGTCTCTAGGGACATACCACTACCACACCCCATGCCACGTGCACGCGCGCACGTGTTTATGTGTGTGTGTGTGTGTGTGTGTGTGTGTGTGTGCGTGTGTGGTGTGTGTGTGTGTGCGTGCGTGTGTGTGTGTGTGTGTGTGTGTCCACATGCAATTTCTGTAACCACCAAAGTTCTCTGAAATATACCTAATCCATCTCTCTAAGTGACGTTTGTTATGTCCATACTGTAGTTTGAAATAGTTGTTTCTATTGCTTCAGGCCAGCCACTAAATGAGGAAAACTGGGTAGGCATCTGAGCAGCCATCCCCCAGCACACCCCGTGTAAGTGAAGGTAGTGGGGTTGGCCCTGAAGACTGTCTTGCTCTTCACACCACCAGTCAGACACTGGGTCTGAAGACTCCAAGGAAAAAGCAAGGCCCTAGTCAATAGGTGAACATCAATTGACTTCATGCTCTATGTTAAAGCTTTGTCTCAGATATAAATACTAGTGTAATGGCTATTCCTGGTTGTCAACTTGACTGTATCTGGGATGAACTACAATCCAGAATCAGAGGACTCATCTGTGAACCAGATCTTGAGGCTGGAAGATACAAGTTTCTGACCTGCGTCTTGGCATGGAGATCTTGAGGCATAGTGGCCATGAAAAGCTCAGGCCCAGGCAAGGTAGTGCATGCCTTTAATCCCAGTAGATCTCTGAGTCCATGGTCAGCCTGGGACAAAGCAAATCCTAGATCCAGGTATGGTGGTCCACACCTTTAATTGGGGCCACACCTTCTGCTGGAAACCGACATAAGGACATTGGAAGAAGGAAGACTCCCTCTTCTTCTGCTCGCACTTACTTAGATTCTTGGGCTTCCCATTCCCAGCTGACCATTGTTGAACTACAGACTATAAGTCATCACAATAAATTCCAGTAACATATAGACTTTCTCTAAGTTCTGTGACTCTAGAGAACCCTGACTAAGACACCTAGGTATTTGTGCAAAGCCTTACTTTGATTGATTTGATTGATGCATAGCCTTACTCACTGACCACATTCATCTTAAAAATCCTTAGTACTTTGGAAGCATCCATTGATGAAACATCCATTTGGGGCATTCTTGGTCCCAATTGTTAAATCCCTCGTAGATTCAAGAGCTACCGGATTGCTCGCCGCTGGGCAAGAAGACACAATGTGAACGTCTATAAACTCCCAAAGCTGCGAGTGATTGAAGAGGAACTAGAGAGTCCATAGCTATGTGCTTCTGGAACTTAGGTTCTGGAGTTTTATAGTATTAGCCATGCAGTTCTGCAGCAATGGAAGCCAACAGTGAAGTTAAAAGAGTGTTAGGTCAAATAGCAAGGTCAGGAAGCCCAAGGAAAGTAAACAACAGGGCTTGCAACTGAGTATGAAGTAGCCACACTGACCAGATAAGAGAAAGAACGAGGCTGTAGGAAAAACAACGAAGCCATTCTTGGCAGGCTCTGGCTGACCCTCACTAAGCCCCCATGGGGAACAAACACAGCAGCAAGTCTTTACAGCTGCAACAGACTGAATTATCCACCAGGGTTATTTCTAAAAAGCCTCCAACTAGTCCAGGAAGGAGAGTCCCTCCAGATCACCCTGTGGACAAGTGACCTAAGAGAAGTTGCGGATATATTGGTAACTTCAATAGAAGTTAGTTGCTATTTCCTCATGTCCAGAAAAGGCAGTACTCCATGGTAAACGGCCATGTAAAGGGGAGAATGAACAAAGAAATCATGGTTTAATTAATATCTGCAATACCCAGACGAGGTGCAGAGCCAGCAGGCCCTACCAAGATCAAGGGCTCGCAAACCTAGCCAAGGTCAGGAAAATCTGAAGGGTGAGCATGACAGGATTAGTCCCTGTTCGGGCAACCGGCACATGATCATCTCCTAGATTAGGCCAAGGGGACATGCAAAAATATATGTAGACCTGCCATTGGCTCTGCCTATTATGATACACCTACAGAATCAACCAGAAATCAGAACAATCTTTGCATAGTTTCTGACATGAGTCTTATTTTAAAAACTCACAGGCAAGGAGTTTTGGGAAGGTCCCTCAGGACCCTTCCCAATATGGAAGCCCCAGTCTCTCCTGCCTGCTCATGGCTCTGTTTTCATTTTTTCTCCTTGTCTTTTTTTCTCATCTACATAAAGTAACAAATGTGAGGGGCTCCATCGCTCTCCAAGATCTGCATAGCTCCACCCAGCAGCCAGTGTCCTGGGCTCAGAGGTTTGGCATACCTTCAGAGAGATCTAAGCTATCAATGCTTCTCTGCTGCAGAGACCTGGAGTCTCCAGTTACTTCACTTCTCTGGGCCTCCATTTCTTCCATGATAAACTGGAACAGTTGGCACAGAGGGTGAGCATTCTTATCTTTTTCCTGTATACAGACAGGGTCAAGATTCCGAACACAGGAGGAGACATTGCAGTGGCACTCTGATCTGTGGTCTTGTGTTCTGAAGTTTTAGCTACTCACAGCCAACAGAGGCATCGTCTCATCTGACAAGTATGATCAGGATTGATGGGAACAGCATGTAATAAGGACACATGCTCCACTATGTTCATAGCAGCCCTATTTATAATAGCCAGATGCTGGAAAGAACCCAGATGTCCCTCAACAGAGGAATGGATACAGAAAATGTACATTTACACTATGGGATACTACTCAGCTCTTAAAAACATTGAATCCAATCACAAAAGAACACACATGGTATGCACTCACTGATAAGGGGATATTAGCCCAGAAGCTCGAAATACCCAAGACACAATTCACATATCAAATGATGCCCAAGAAGAAGGAAGGAGAGGTCCCTGGTCCTGAAAATGCTCAATGCAGCAGTGTAGGGGAATACCTGGACAGGGAAGTGGGAGGGGTCGATTGGGAAACAGGGGGAGGGGAGAGGGCTTATGGGACTTTTGGGGAGGGGAGAACCAGGAAAGGGGAAATCATTTGAAATGTAAATAAAGAATATATAATATTTTTAAAAAAGTATTGATGAGAACAGAGAGTACACACCACATCTATTTATAACATTATTATATTATATATTACTAGAAATGTTTGATTGTGTTCTCACTATTATGCATTAAATATATACATTTAGGAAAAATGTGTCATATACTGAAGTCAGCACTATCCATGGTTTGAGGCACCCACAAGGAGGTCTTGGACCAACTCCACTGCTGATAATGGGATTTTCTGTACCCCAGTAGACTTAAAACTCATCTAAGATACACTAGTTGGGGGGTCTCTAATGACCAATCAAACATAACTAAAGTTCAAGGCTGTTTTTTTTTTTCCAATTAATCTTTAGGAAGAATCGAAATGACTCACTTTATGATCATAGGTCCACCACTGAGACGCCTATTAAAAAGTATGTCATTATGTGTTTTATGAATACAAAAGTAAAAGAGAGTTTGGGTGAAGATCCTACGGGCATGTGTTAAATCTCAATAGAAGGCTGTAAGAAACCCATCAACTTCTTGAAAGTATAGGCAAGATGGTATGCACATGTAGGTTGTGCTAAAAAACAAAAACAAAAAAAAAAAACATGTTTTTTTTTATCAAATTATCAAAGTGGAGTCATTGTTGATGAGAGTAGGACTCACAGTGGTAGCTTGAGCCTTGTCCAGCCTTAAAATATTGGTCTAATTTTCACAAATTACACATCAAAGCAATTACCTACAAACAGGAATGCATTCAACTCCAGAACATGTGTCAGTGTTCAAACCCATGAGGTGGCAATTCCTTTGAGAGCTTTCATGTTTTATTAAAATATACTTTATTAAAAATGTCACTGTGCTGATACACATCTAAGCATTCATAATACATCTCCAATGAGTTTAAGCAAAAGGAAAATCAAGACACGTTGGCAAGATGAAAGCTTTCTGACCGAAAAAGAGAATTCAGCACCATTGAATCTCAGCACCTCACAGAAATCAGAGATTTCCAGAAAATATTTACTTCAAATGAGTTAAATTTCCTTTCTGACAATAGCCGCAGCTAATGTCCCCACAAGTGGCCAGAACAATGGGAATGAACACATCATCTCTAGAAAACACATTTTCTAAAATTAGTGGCCACAGGTGTGTCAAGGAGTCTAGTAGAGAAGACCCAGGGTGATCTCCCTGCTCCTGACATAACCTCCTGAATCTTTCAGAGGGRAATGAGCAGGGAAGTAAGAGTCCAAATCTCATTGGGGAGAGATGTCACCACCTCCTCACGAAAGGMCTCAATGTTGGACACTCAGCTAAAAAAAGTTACCATTGAGCAGAGTGGAACCACCTGGTGTGTCCAGGACCCACTTGGCAAGCACTGTGTCCTGGGCTCCAAAGAAGAAAGGCCGAGTCCCATTAGTCAGACCCATCCCTAGTACTGCTGGCAATTTCCAGGAATCAACCAGAAGCAAAACACCATGCTTGTGAGGAAGACAGAAGAAGAAACCAGTCAGTGACACCTTTGGAAGCAATAAACACCTTACTGTACCTGAACCCCCAAATCCTCTGTAAGGCGTTACAATTCCCATGGTGCAAAGTGAATGAAAAGCAAAACATACAAGCTCCCTACGTGAGCTCATCACGCAGCAGGCATGCAGAGTCTGTGCTCCTCTCAGTGTGCTCCTGAGGAGCCAGAAAAATTTAAAGAGGAAGAGAAAGAAAGACAGAGTAGTGATAATAATACAACAAAAGACTAACCTATGGATGAATCTTGAGGGCACTTGAGGAATCTGTGGTGTATGAAAGAAGCCAGATGTAAAATGAGAAATGGTACTGTTTCTCAAATTTGAATTTCCTAGAATAATCAGATTCACAGGGGCTGGGAAGGAGGGAAATGGAGACCGTTGGTCCTGGTGAGATCTAAGCGGCTTCTAGGGGCATCGTGCTAGTACCATGGCTTGGGGGATGTGGAAGTCAACCCTGTGAAGAAAAAAGTTGGATGGCGAGCTAGGCGCCACAGGCTCCCTGTTGCTACTTTGTTTCCAATCCAATTCCCCAGTAAAAGAAAGCTCAACTCATAATCAGTTAACAAAACAAGCTCCAAGCCTAGATTGGGCAGATCTCCCACTACACTACTCTATTTCCATCTATATTATCCCCTATAATTTGCGGTTTCTCCAGGCCACGAGCTTCTCTCTCTGCAGCCTCTCTATTGATCCTCTATAGCTCCTCTCCTCCTGTTGATCCTTGTGGCTCCTCCCCTAGACGCTCAGCTCCTCCCACTTCCTCCTGCCCAATCATTGGCTCAAGCCTTTATTTGAAAAGTTAAGGTGGGGAGAAGGTTCCCAAGACTCCTCATCTGCAGCCCCTCTGAGGAGTGGAATTAGCATCAAAATGCAAGCCCATCCACAAGCGCTCCCACGACTCTTTGAAGAGTCACACAGAACTAAATTTAAGATGGCTCCGGACCTGAGACAGCAAAAGAGAACTGTGGTGGCTGCTTCCTCCATCTTCAAGGAAGTCCTAACAGGTGATGATGCCCCCCCCCATCTCCTTTTGAGTTACCTCATCAGGTAAGGCTTTCATTGGGGCATGGTGATGATGTGGCGAGATACAATTGGCCGAGGGTTTAGGGGCTTGGGATTGGCTCGAACACTGTATAATAAACTCTCCTGAGTTTGGTTTCCCAGGATTCATCTAATGACTCCATCACCTCTTTCTCCCCTCAACCCCCAGTACTCAGTCCTGTTCCCACAATGGAAAAAGTGGGATTTATTTATCTAAATGCAGTAGAATGAGGGAGATTCAGTCTACGCTGCAGGAGACCAGAGCCTGGTGGGCCCTGCACAAACACAGACATTGTACTGCTTTGCTGGTCTTCCCCAAGGCTGCCCATTTGGCATCCTCAGACTGTCTAGTCTTCCATCTCAAACCAGGACCAAGCGTCATGGCTTCCTGATCTTACATCCTCAGTATCCCACTGACATGGAGACCCAACACTATAGCCGCCCATGCTCAGGGGAGTATATGGCTGTCAGGAACCATGAAGCAAACAGAAGTAATGGCAATCAGCTATGATTAAAAGTATCCACCAAACAAACAAAACAAATAAAAAACTACAAGGGCAARAACAAGGTCGCTCATAAGCACAAAAGAGCAAGCTACGGGGTAGACAATTCAGAGAGGATGTAGTGTGAGCCAGCACACACTAACGACTCTCAGGGAGTTATGAGCCCTGTGGCAGCATTGCACTTGCCTGCCCTGCAATCGCAGGCCGTGTGTCCCAGCAGCTGGACTGGGGAAGATGCCGGATACCTCCTGGGTGGCATATGGTATCTCACTTTCTTCCAGAACTTGGTCTTGGCGCACTGTGACTGCTCTGTGAAGTCCCCCTCCCACTGGATGGCCCCATGCTTCTGTCGGATGTACTGAATGGACTCCGGCATGGTGCTGTAGTCCTTGACTTTCTCCAGTTCGATCAGAATGACCTTCATGCCATGCTGGATGAGGGCGTTGTAGACAGCAATTTGTTCTTCTGACAAGTTCTTTAGAAAGCCAAAGCTGGATGACTCTGGTGCCACAAGGACCATCAATCTCCTACACAGCTTAATGTTGTCATCAATGACGCTGGCCACAGCTGCAGTTGAGAAGAAGGATTCAGAAGACCCAGCCTGGAAACACCAGGGCTGCAATGCTACCAGAAATGGGAGGAATGGTCGCCGGTAAAGGGACAGGACTTTGCAGTAGCCAGGACTGATGCTCAGAGGGATGAGCATTCTCTCCCACTGTTCTGCGCAGGGTCTGTGCTCCGGTGACCTGTGGTCATCAGTGTTAGCATTTTGTCTAAGCTCCACCCCACAGTTACCTGGCAACAGCCGGGTGTGCCTGACTCACTATAGAAGGGGCTGCTTGTCCCCTCTGCGCTCTCTTGCCTTCTTGCTCCTGCTCTGTCCTCTCGCCCCTTCCCCCTCTCCACTCCCCTCCGCCTTTCTCTCCATGTGTTCATGGTCGGCCTTCACTCTCTGTTCTCTCTCTCTCTCTGCCTTTCTCTGTTCTCTACTGCCCTCTCAATTTCCCTCCCTATACCCTGAATAAACTCTATTCTATACCATACCTCAGCATGGGCCTGCAGAGGCCCTCCCTTCCCCCACACCTGACTGCACATCCACCAAACATATTCCTCCTCTCCCTTATCTTTTTATAAAACACAACAATCAGTCACCTCTTGCTTGCTCTGTTTGGCAGTTACCCTGTGCTCTGTTATTTAGTGTTGAGTCTCTTTCCCCAAGCCTATCTCATCATGCCATATTTCTCGAGCAACTGAGCCTCAGATCAGCTACATAAAAAGCATATTTTAAAATCTATTTTTAAAGAGCAAAGAACTTTTCTTCGTGTTCTTTATAGTTAGTTAAATGCTCCAGGTTAGCATCACTAGTGTTGAAGCCAAATAGCACACCATGATGGTTCCATGGGAAGAGAAAGGAAGAGCCCACCGGTATTAACTCTACAAGTTCTAGCTGGCTGGCAATTGCCTCCTGTGAGGGGTAAGACGGGTGCCATTTCCATTTCTAAGAATAGTTTCTTTTAGGTTCTTTGTTTTATAATTTCTACTATATAAACTTCCCAGTATTTAGAGACAGCCAATACATATCCTTTAAACAATATTAAAAATTACTTTCCCTGGTGAGAAAAAAGGGGTGCTTATTTTAGTATCCAATTACTTTGCTATGTGGCCTCTCAAGAGAACCAAGAGTAGGAGGAGGGGCTCTGTGTAAGATGGCCCTGTGATGGCATTTCCAGGTCTCTCAAGCCAGGAGAACACCCATTCCTGTCTCACCCATGCAAACGCTGCTGCCTGTGAACTGCCCTGAACTGCGTGCCTAGCAAACAGAAGTAAAGCCACCGTCCWGCTTATTTAGACGGAGGCTGCCACAGTTTGCTTATGAAATGTTCTCCGTGGGCGCTTTGAACACTGGTGCCCACCTGGTGGCGCTGTTTGGAGTAATGGAAACTTGGTATGTGGACCCTGCATGGAGGAAGTAAGTCATTGAGGGTGGAGAGGGGAGGAGGGCGGAGAGAAGAGGGGCGGAGAGGTTTGCCGTGTTGTCTGTCGGAGACAGAGCCTGTACATACAACTCTAATTCCCATTTACCCTGGCTCAGCATCCCAGTGCCAGGGTCACAGTCCCAGCCCTCTGTTTTGTTTTCTTGTTACCTTTTCCACTTGTTCTATAAAGGCTCAAACATATAAAGGTTAAAACATACCTTGTCCAGGGAATTCATCCCTGCCAAATATAAATAACTTATATCCACACTGTTTCTCCAGCACCTCAGGCAAGATCTTCAACACCAGTGTGTCCACATCATGGCCCTGGCTTTCTCTCGGGTACTTGGGGTACAAGACATAGGCGTCATACAGCTTCTCGTCTGAAAAGGAACAGAGGCAAGCTCAAGAGAAGGCTCTGCCAGATCCCTCAAGGAGACCGTGTGAACCCCGGGTCACTGCTGAATACACTGCAAGCTGGGCCCAATGTCCTCCCCGTGCCCCGCTCGCTGACCTGACTCGTCTTCACTCAGCACGGGGGAGTAAAATCCAGACTGAACAGGTGGTACCGTTTCTATAATTCCTAACTGCACTGTAAGACTTCCACTGCCTTTCACTAATTGCATATATGGGCAATTGAGACCTGTACTGTGCCAAGCAGAGCCAGTTGAGTCGCTCCTAATCTGGCATACCAGAAAACTCATCATTTTGTTACAGCAAGCCTCACTGGACTCCTATCCTGTATCACTAAGAAGTCCAGCACTACCACGACAAAAACTAACAAGACACATGATCGTACTGTGCACACCACTCGCATACGCAGAGTAAGATGATAGCTGACATTGAAGACGACAACAGCCAAAAGAACACAAAAAGATTTCTCATTATCTGGAGCTCTTGAGAAACAGTATTCATAGACAGTGCATAACAGCTCCTGGGTGTAAGAGAATGGAGAGAGATCAGGGAAAACAGTGAGGATCTAAGAGTAGAGGTTACTATTGATGTGAGAGAGAAGCCAGCATACATCTCAGAGAGAAGCTGGCACTGGTGTTTCTGCCTCCCTGCCCACTGTCGGGCAAGGAAGGTGAGCTAAGTGGGACCTGGGAGAGTCCCATCAGACTGACCAGATGGCTTAAGAGAGCTTGACAGTAAGATCTATGGTATGGGAAGAGGAGGGTCTGGGTCCCAAGTGTTCAATTTGGGGATCATATGTATGTACTAAGAGGGAAGTGGTTTGTGTTTGGAGACAATCAAACCCAATGWCTTTTTCCAGTATAAAATTTAATGTTAAATAGAGTGGCTTTCCAAAGTTCAGAAATATTTTTGTTGTTGCTGTAGTTTTTGTTGTTGTTGCTGCTGCTGCTGTTTTTTGTTTTGTTTTGTTTTGTTTTGTTTTGTTTTTGAGAGTGAAAGAAAAGAATAAAGAGACAGAGAGGTGGAGATCTCATAAGCTCTTATTTCTTGACTGCTTAAGAAGGAATTGAGCCTTCCCATGTAAAGATTTAGAGGYGTTTAGACTTACACCCTCAGTAAGCCTTGTCTGCCTGGTGCCCCATTTACAGCAGGAAGCACCGTCCTTGGGAAGTGCAGTTCCCAGGTTAGGGACAATGTTATCCCTCCCCAGCCCCAGGCACAGCTGCCGTCCCCACCCCCACCCCCACTGGCGTCTCTCTTAGTTCCTCACTCTCCCTCCACTGGCTTCACTTAAATAGAAAACAAAAGACATTTCATTTGCCAAATGTTTTCTTTTTTGACAGAATCTCAGTCCTCTTTCAAAACAAGGCAGCTGAGGACACACATTCCCCCTGCTCTCCAACTTTCTATACTCGAAACAGATGGAG
>BDUI01012153.1:43520-55531 GCA_002335545.1 Apodemus speciosus
TGAGTCCACCTCTAATCTTTCTCTTCAATTATTATATAGACTGTATAAATTTTTTAGCCTCCTAATACATCTTGAAATCATTAGTCTTCCAGTCTAGTTCTTTATCATTTAAAATTCATTGATTCTTATAGAGCCTCCCCTCCCCCCCCAAAAAAATAACTGTTAGAAAGCTATGAAAGAGAACACAGTAATCTGATTTTTAAAAATCCATTGAGAGATCTATAGAAAGGTCAGTACTTGGCTATGAACAGTGTTCCTCTGTGTGTGCAARTTTTTAAGGCCAGGATATATTAAGTATTTTTATCTCCAAAATGAAATTTTGTTATTACACCTCTTCTGGCCTATAATAAAGCTTTTGCTTTAACAACTGTCTTGATATCAACATTGTTATACCAATATGCTTGGAAAAAGTGTCCTTGATGCCTCAGCGAAGAAATGCCAACATGTGATCCTCTGTAGGACCTGTGTCCCCAAGGAAACAGTGTGGAAAAGTCATTTACAAAACATGTTAATATCAAAATATTATACTAGTAATTCAAACATGTAAAACTAGCTTTGAAGGTTTAATTTTATCAGAATAGTCTTAAAGAAAAAATACTAGTTATTGTGGCATTTTAGATAATTTTCTTAGAATAGTTGCATAGATGAAAGATCCTTCAACATGATTATGTTTACCCTCCTTCTTAAAAACTCCACATTCCCCGCTTCTCTCATGTGCGTGTGCGTGTGTGTGTGTGTGTGTGTGTGTGTGTGTGCATATATGTTTGGGTATAGGTATGTGTTTCAGTATGTTTGCATGTGTGGGGAATGTGTATGTGTATGTGTATGTGTATGTGTATGTGTATGTGTATGTGTATGTGTATGTGTATGTGTGTATTGCATGTGAAGGCCAGATGTGAACTTCTGGTACCATCCCTCAGGAACTGCCCATGTTATTTATTTTTTTTTTTTGAGTCTAAGTTTCTCATTAGCCTGCAACTTACCAAATAAGCTAGGCTGGCTGACCAGTAAGCCACCTCAGGAGTGTACACATTTGTGCCTCTCCTATAAGCATGTACTACCACACTGTGCTTTTTTTTACATGGTTTCTAGTGAACAAACTCTGGACTTCATGCTTATTCTGTGTTTTGCCTGCAGAGCTCTCTCTCTAACCCAGTGGTTCTCAACCTTCCTAATAAGACCCATTAATAGAGTTCCTCATGTTGCAGTGAATCCCAACCATAAAATTACTTTTGATTTTATTGCTACGTCCGAACTGTGACTTTTCCCACTCTTATGAACTGTAATGTAAATATCTGAGATGTGATCCACCCCCCAACGGAGTCTCGACCACAGGTTGAGGACCACTGCTGTAGCCCCTTCTGGGAAACAAAGTCAATTCAATTGTTAATGGTTAGTCTTTGTAGGTGTCTGTGAAGTCTGTGTGTATCCACATGGCAATAAATCAGTACATCAGTGTATTGTTAGGGTGTTCAGAGATCTCTAACCATTTTAAAGAGCATCTAAAACCATCCAACCTGGGCCCTTCAAGCAGATTTATACATCCTTAACACTTTTGCAGACTTTCATGTTTCTAAGTATGCTATTTGGCACTTGAATTCCCTGGAGGTTTACAACCTTCTCACCACAGCCACAGACCTTCCTCCTGAACCAGCTCTGAGACCTTGTTCTTCTTACTACCACTATTAGCAGGAGCAGTAAATACATGTTTCCACTTTGGTCTTTGTTACTTAGTTAGTTTAGAAAGAGCTGGCCTTGTTCTTCTTACTACCACTATTAGCAGAAGTAGTAAATATATTGTTTCCACTTTCATCTTCGTTACTTAGTTGCTGTTTACAAAGAGATGTAAGTGTTTTTATTATTTCTGCACTTAATTATATTTAAGTGGTATTTAAAAACTCAAATGCCTTTTGGAAGCAGCACTGGCCACATGCCACGACATTTGATTGACATCATCTCACAGTCACTATTTTGTGAGTGGATTATCATTTAACTTCTAACCAAGAAAACTAATAATTAAAAAATGTCATCGTTTAACTTTTCTTTCTTTTGATTTTTTTAAATTCTAATAAAAGTAAAGAGGAATGGTATATTTTTAAATAGTACAATACAATTTTTCTATGTGTTTATGTGTTTATACTATGGAGTAACTAAATCATGCTGTACTGACTGGTTTTATGCCAACTTCAAACAAACTACTGCTACCTGAAAGGACAGATCCTTAATTGGGAAAATGCCTCCATGAGATCCAGCTTGCAAGGTATTCGCCCTGCCATGGTCAGTGGTGCCATCCCTGAGCTGGTAGTCTTGGGCTCTATAAGAAAGTAGACTGAGCCAGCCGCGAGGAGGAGCAGTCCAATAAACAGCACCCCTCCATAGCCTCTGTGTCAGCTCTTGACTCCAGGTTCCTGCCCTGTTTGAGTTCCTATCCTGACTTCCATTGATGATGATGTGCTATGGAAGCATAAGCCAAAGAAATCTTTCCCTCCCCAAACTTGCTCTGGTCAATGAATTTCATCCCAGCAATTGTAACTTAACTAAGGCAAAGCTAAGTAACAAACGGGCTATCTCATGTATCTAATGAGTGGGTTTTTCGTTATTTTGAATTTGGTTACAAGTTCACTGTGACTGAGTCTGTACAATGTCCCCTCCTCAGACAGCATTTCCAATCTTCTGGGTTTTCACTTGTCAAAGCTTCAGTATATCAAAGTTTCCTATTACATGGAAACAATTGTTCTCCCATGTTGTATTATTCTTGAGTTTCTAAGACCTTTAGCTTTATGTATTAGATATATGGTGGCATAAAAATGCTATTTTTCTAGGCCAGGTAGAGTAGTAACTTGGGAAGCTGAGGCAGGAAAATGGAAAATTCAAGGGCTGCCTAGAATAGAAAATGAGTTAAATTTAGTCTCAAAATAAAGAAGTGTGAAGACTTAGGATAAAACCCAGTGGTAGATTGCTTGCCCAGTGTGTGAGGCCATAGATTCAATCACCAGTATCAACAACAAAGGGTTTTGAAGGGCATTGCAGTTTTAATTAGAATAGAGTGACTCACTTTGTTACTTACTATTTGGGGGCTTGAAAGGTTATTATTAGGTTGAAACACCCAAACTATTTTTTACGATAATCTTTGCAAATCATACCTTTCTAGTGTTGTTATTTTTAATCTTTTGGATCATGCACTTTTTTACATGTCTCTTGAAAAAGCATGCTATCGGACCTAACTGACTTATGATACTGACTGAATCTGCGGAGTTTTCTTTAAATGAAGACTTGACTTAATTGCCCTTTTCCCAGAAAGTGCTCTTACTGTGTTTATTTATTGGAACTATCTTTACATCAGAAACTGGTGAGTCTCCATCCTGAAGTGTTGAATCTTTGGTCTTTTGCTGTGTAAATGAAGGCTGGGGTGGAGTTATGTCCCTTACTCCTTCAGTGTATTTTCCAGGATGAGATAATGTAATCCAGAATCACTGATCTCGATTATTTAGTAGCTGGAGTTTTACACTTCAGTAATCCTGTCTGTTTTCATTGCCTTCACAGTCACAGAAGACAATGAGCTCGGGCACACCCAGAGTTGGAAATTAGACACGTAGAGGGGCTGTCTCTACCTTGATCTTTGAATGCTTCCATTGAACTATGTAGGTGCAGTGAGCTTTACCCATGGTAACTGGACAGGTCCAACAGCTTCACTTACCAAGTTGAACTTCAATGGAGTTGTTTTTTGGATATGTGATGTTAGGGATCCTTCCTCCAGGTGAAACTTCCTCTAATAAGAAATCACACCCACAAGAATGGAGTTAGAACCACAAAAATCATACGCTAATGTAATGACACGAAAAGAAGACCTTCAAAAACATTAGTCAAGAAAAGTCAAAAGTCAAGAGTGTGACATCAGGATGACCAAAATATCGCTGTTTGCTGAAAAGCTCTTCCATTTACCATTCATGAGTGGAGCAGAGTAGCGAATGATCACCACCTACTAGATCACACATGTGAAACCAGGAGATCACTCCAGTCAACCACTCCCTCATCATCCTACTGAACTTCACCACACAGCCTAACACACTTAACCTTCCAGTGCTTCACAATCTGCTCCTCTGCCTTCACCTCTGAACCATCTGTTTTCTCTTCTCTACCTCTTCAAGACCATCTTATCTGCTCACACCTTGAATTACCTTTTAAAAGACAGTCTTCGGGAAGTCTTACCCTCCAGAACTTGCTCTGAGTTCTAGACCCACAGAAGCTATGGCCTATTCTACTTCTCCTCTTGCTTGTCTCAAGCTCAACTTGCTGAAGACCAAATCTCCCCAACACCTATTCCCCCCCCCCTGAGCTGTCTTGATTCATTGCCTAATGTCCCTTTCCAGCCAGCAGCATATGCCCAAAGGCCTAGAACCCATGGCCCCTTCTTCCCTTCTACTGAAGTAACTCTAAACAGTGTAGTCTTCCCCTTAGGAGATGCTTTGACAGTATCTGCATCTCCCCATCACCCATGTTTCCATATGTCTGTGCCTGCACAATGTCTCTCACCTATACATCAGCACCTGCCACCTAACCACTGTCCTGATGTTCCCTCTGGGGGACCTCCTGCTGCTTTCAGACATTAAAAGCACACCATGCTGCTCTCATGCCATCAAACCCACTGGATGCTTGCCATTGTTCTGAGATTAAATTCTACACAGCCCTGTTTGGATTTCAAACTCTGCCCACCTCTCACTCCTGATTGAGACTCTAACTTCATTACCTGCCACGATCTCACCAACCCAGACCAACCTGTCTGTCTCCCATCCCTCAGACACAACATGGTTCCTCTTGTTCGGAGGCCTCCACAGGTTCCTATCTTCTGTCTATAAAGACCTTAGCCATTCTATCAATCGATGGACTATCCCTTGGGCTATCTGTTTTCCAAGGTGACTTCCTGTTGCCCAAGGGTGCAACTCCATTAAAGAGAAGAAAAGCTATGCTGTGGCTGGAGAGACAGTAAGATGGTAAAAAGTTAGGCCACTTACTGATAGACCCTAGGTTTAGATCCCAGCACCTACACGGTGGCTCACATCCAACTGTACTCCAGTGCCAGCATATCTAATGCTCTCATCTGGCTTCCTTGGTCACAAGGCATGCAAGTGATACACAGACATATAGGCAGGCAAACACTGACACAATATATAAAAATATTTATATTTTATATAAAATAAAAATAAATCTGAAAGGAAAGGAAAGCTATATTTCCTTAGGTGCAGTAACAAACACGAAGGCCCAAGTGGAAGAACCATCAAATAAGACAGATGAACTCTTCATTCAGTGTGTAGGAAAGAAGGAAAAATATTTACCTGGACACCAAAGGCCACAGTTCTGTCCCTGATGATGGTTCTAATGTGCTCTGTGGTTGTTGAGAAGTTCCTCCTTCCCAACTATACAAGAATCAGCTAGGGCTGAGTATTTGAGGCTTTTTGGCCCTGTTTAAGACACTGCCTTACAGCCTGCAGATTATCATGCATTCAAAGACAGTGGTGCTGGTGACAGGGCAGTGACACGGCTGCTCCCAAAAGAACTGGCCTGATGCATCACAGACAGTAGGTTACCTAAGAAGCCTATCCAGAGACCCTGAACTCCAAAGATTCGGAGGCTGTAGCAGTGCCAAGCCTGGTAAGACCAAACACAACACTCAAACACTATCTACCATGTGTTGGATGCCTACATTTTGCTAGGCACCCAGAAAATTCCCCTTTTACAGGCTCTCTTTCAATGTTCTCCAGCTAAGTGTTTTTAATATTCTGTTTCTAAAGGAGAGAAAAGTAAGCTGTTTGTGCCCACTGTGCTCTCTGGTTCCCTGATCTATCAGCAACACGGCTGGGGGCTCTGCTACGATTCCGCATAATCAAGATCCAATCTCCAAAGCCTGAAACAGGAAGCCACCTGGCTTCCATAAAACTGAGAACCAAGCAACCATATTTGAAAAAAACTTACTGGTGTTCACAGCAATGTAGTTTCTAACCGTGAAGTGTCTCCCCAAGTGTGTCAGTCTGGCTGAGCACGCATAGTGCCCACTGTCCTCCACAGCAATGTTGTTCACAAGCAGCCTTGKTCCCAAAGGGCGATACTTCTTCCCTGCTTTAATCTCTTCACAACCCTAAAGGTGCACACACAAGAAGGGAATGAGTGCTGGCAAATTCTAGTCACTCTGTAAGCATTACCCTATGAACTGTGGAGAAACGCATCTATATCAATGTTTCTCAACCTGTGGGTTGCAGCCCCTTTGTGGTCACATATCAGATATTTATATTACATATGATCTATAACAGTAGCAAAATTATAGTTATAGAGAAGCAGCAAAATAATTTTATGGTTGGTGGTTATCACAACATATTAAAGGGTCACAGCTTTAGGAAGATTGAGAACCACCACTGCCCAATATCTACTTAACATGTACAACCTAAACCTTTTATATTAACTAACCAGAAGACAATGCATGATACAGATAAACCGAGAAAGACAGAGATTATAGATAGATGATAGATAGATAGATAGATAGATAGATAGATAGATAGATAGATAGATAGATAACAGACAGACAGATGCATGGATGGATGGACAGACAGTAGGATAGTGGGATTAATGCACAAAAAGATGGAGGTTACTGTGCTAATCACAGTTTGTAACTTTAATTAAAACACTTGACATGAACAACTTAAAAAAGACATGATTTATTACTTGTGGTTTCAGAAGTTCTCCATCACATGGATAAGGGTGGGGTGGGGCACAGGAGAACATACCATGGAGGCCAGGATTAGAAAGATGATTGACAGCAGTAATTGGCTTTCTCTTTTGCCTATTTGTTTCATCTGGAACAGACTATGAGATGGTGCCACCCACATGCAGGGCAGGTATTTTCCTCTTATTAGACTTCACTGGAAATACCCTGATAGACACACCCAAAGGTGTTCTTTAAATTCCTTGGCACTTCTCAATCAATTCAAGTTGACAATCAACATAGAGAGAGAAAGGGAGGGTGGACACGCATCACAAAATCTCTCTCTCTCTCTCTCTCTCTCTCTCTCTCTGTGTGTGTGTGTGTGTGTGTGTGTGTGTGTGAGAGAGAGAGAGAGAGAGAGAGAGAGAGAGAGAGAGAGAGAGAGAGAGAGAGAGAGAGAGATGTTTATTCCTGTCTATCTTAAGAAGACTTTGTAAGGAATACTTAAAATGCTAAAATGGGTGATACAAACACTGAGTCTAATAGGAATTGAGAAGAAGAATGGAACTTGTGCAGCTGCAAAGATTTCATGGAGGAAGGCTGCAGCTGAGGAATCTCTCCCAGCAGACGCCCACCGAATGATGCCAAGTGCCTTTGCCAGGATCACAAGCCCAGGTGAATTGGATGGTGACTGTTTCAACCACACAAGAGACTGGATTCCCCACTGATGAGAGTTTGCTTTATAGAATCCAGAGTATAACAACTAATTGGAGGCCTGAGCAATGGAAAACATGCATTAGTCTATAACGAGAACACCTCATAGAACTTCTTCAGGGTTCAAGCAACTACCAATCATTTGTCTATGGTATGCCTTTCTCTCTTGTCATTTCAGCAACCACAGAAAATGAAAGGCTTACATTTATGTGTCTTGGAAAAAGCTCAAGTTCCCCCTCCTGTGTGAAACACACAGTGTCTGTGTGTGCATGTGTGGGTTGTGTGTCTGTGTGTGTGCATGTGTGTGTTGTGTGTAACATAGACACCAGGTGTTTCCCTCTGTCTCTTTCCACCTTGTATTTTGAGATAGCACTGACTTGGCTAGGCTAGCTGGCCAACAAGCCCCAAGAATCTGCCAGGCTCCTGTGCACCACCACACCCAGCTTCTCTTTTACATGTGTCTATAGGGAGCAAACAAGGTCCTCACGTTTTCTAGGCAAACATCTTGCCAAGTGAGCCGCCTTCCATCCACCTTTCTTGCTCCAGTAACTCACTGTATCAAGCTAATCGCCTTCAGCTCACACACCCGCTTCCGGACTTTTGCTAAACCTGTTCCTTTCTTTGAGGAGCTCTGCTCTGCAGTGAGACTGCCTGGCTAGTTGAGTCTGTTTTTCATTCAAATATTTGAGTTCCTAACTTTCCCAGCACCAGCATGGTGAGAGGCTTTGGCCATGCAGGAATTAGGTGCATTTACTGTCCTCATGAAAATCACAATTTAATAGTCAAAACAGATAAAATTCTATTCAATAAAAATATAACAAACTCAGTGTTAAATTCTCTCATCACTTAGCCAGTCACAGATGAGTGAGTCCTAAATCTCCACCCCAGAGGAGGAGAATAAATCTACTCTGCATGGGAAATTCATAAATAATGCCAGAATTCTTGCTTACAACATACAATTTGTCTTCTTAAATTTCTTATAAATTACTCAACTGATACTTTTTAAGGAAACACTAGTTACCATTTGACCTTTGGGACCTACTGTTAGGGATTGGATGGATAAAGCATCACCCTCATAATAAAATTGGCACTTTGAATACAAAAGGTATTCAAATGAGTATTGGGAAGTGTTAGTTATTTTCATAGTTAGAAATATTTTATAAAACAGGGGAGTGATAGGACATATAAGTTTATGTGGCACCTAGAACTTAGATTATTTACAGTCTGTATCCATTAAACACATTAAAGCTAACCTCAGATGTACCAAAATATGTCTGCTACATTAATGGAAAAAATTCAACACTTAATCCTTGGATTGATTTGACCAAAAGCAAACTGACATCTGAATTCTCCTCTTCCTGCCCTGTGTCTTCTGTCTATCTGTAGTTTGTGGTTTGGGGCTTGTCTCTAGTTTGCTGTTGTATGAGTTTCATGGTCTACTTCTTTGGGGTTCAGAGTCACAAAGCTTGGATTCTTGAACTTAAAAAATTCTCTCCTGTAGGCTTAACTGGAGAGTCCCTGGCTAGGCACAATCTGTGCCGTGCTTCATGGTTGAGTAATCCCTCTTCTGACTCATTGTTTCTTCCAATTATCCACATGACCAAGCACATTAACACTAACCTTGCTGTATAAGGATCATTCTGCCCCTTACAGTGACTGGAAGTGCGATTTTCCCAATCTACTGGAGGGTACAAACTTTCTACTGGTTTGATTTTTTTTTTAAATTCCAGGGGGGATATCTCATTATCAAGATTTAAAGCATAAATAATAACAAAACAGTCATCTATCATTTTCCAGTTAGATTGTTATGGAGATGCATTATTGTGAACATATATCTTATTTCTAAGGGACTGGAACTTTTATTGGACCATATAGCCAAGTTACTAATGCACCTTAAGATGTCTTAATACTTATCCTGATATCTTGCTGTGCACTAAGCCTGATTTTTAACCTACTTTAGGAGAAAACAAAACAGTCAATCATACTTGCCTTGGATTTCCTGTGTATCAGTACACCATAAGTTAGTACATATCTGTAATTTTAATTATGTACTATGCCGCTCTCCTGCCACAGAGAGCAATGCATGCCTGTATTCATGTTAAGGTACTCAATCCTGAAAACAGCAAAAGGGTGTAAAGAGACCTTATGCACACATATCTACTATGAATATTAGGCACAACATGTAGATATAACTTGAAAATTGTATATTTTTAGAACTGTTTTGGGGTCAGCTGTAGTCAGTGACCTAATCTCTTGTAAATCTCTGTTAAAGATTTGTGTGAAGTATCCATCATTCCTACCCCCATGTGATGCTACAATGTTCAATCAATACAGAGCAAAACCCTTTGTTAGGAACAAAGTTAGGACAGTGAGTCACCAAACAGGTACAAATACATGCAGACATAAGGACAGATTCAGACTCTGCAACAGACAAATGACAACCTCCAACCCACAAACTAAGACAGACAGATGGACAGAAGACACAGGGAGAGAAGAAAATTCAAACTTGAMTTTGTTCTTGATCAAATTAATCCAAAGGTAAGTGTAAATATCCTTTCCTTTATGTGACACCAACACATTTTGCTACCTCTGAGGATGTCTTTAACTCATGTGACCAATGTAGGTTGTAAATAACCTAAGCTCTAGGGAGACGTGCAAGTGTAGATGTCTTATCTACTCATAGTTTCCAGGATAATGCTATGAAGATACTGTCACTCACCAGCACACATTCTGACTCCTGTTCTACTTCCAGCTCAGCAAATACAGTATCTTTTTCAGACACAAAATATCCTAGAACCTTCTAACTAATACACACTGGATGTAAAAGGCTCATGGAGAGTGAGCAGACAGGCGTCTAATCACCAGAAACGGTGGTAGAAGGAATATCTGAAACATTATCAGCAAGAGAGAAAGATGGTCAATAGGGTATTTGCGGGTTAAAATGGCCCTTTCCTGAAGACCAGGAGTTTAACAGCAGTGTAGGGGACTTCCTCCACGTCTACATAAGTTATAAAAATGACAATTATAAATTACATATCAGGGCTGAGTAGCTGGCTCAGTGCTAAAAGTGCTTGTTCTGCAAGCTTGAGGGGCAGGATTTGGATCTGCAGAAACTCAGCTAAAAGCCAGGTAGGTGTGGCCACCACCTGTAATTCCAGTTTCAAAAGGCAGAGACTGGGAGGTCACAGCATTAGTTCACTAGTAAGGTTGGCCATATGGTTAAGTGATGGATTTAATGAAGAGACTTTCCCTCAAGAATAATGTAAAAGAGCAGGTGAGTATGAATCTGGACAGATTCCAACTTGCTGCACACACTTGCACACATACCCACACACATGCAAAAATATCCACAACACACACACACACACACACACACACACACACACACATACACACACACACAAAATAGAAAAAGAAAAAATTTTACAGAGAATTGAAAATTACAGTAGCTAAACTCAAGTGAACTAATTGATAACAGATGGCTTTACACACCCAAGAATAAAAGGCAAACTTTGGAAAGCAGGCCAGGAAGAAATTCCCACCTAGGCAAATGCACACAAAATCACAAAATACTAGAACAGAAAAAATGCATGTGAGATTCAGAAAACACAATTTAAAAAGAAAGGATTTAATATATATTTATTAGAGTTCCAAAGGAGACAAAAAAGTAAGTTAAGAAAATACCAAAGAAAGTAGTAACTAAGAAACGATGGAGGAAAGACATAATACACTATATTTCAAAAGACATTTGTGAAATAGATGAGAAATGTCTATCTTAACTCACCAGAGTTAGACTACTAAACTCCAAAGTCAAGGAGAATAATTTTGAGGAGTTCAGAGATTTAGGCTTATTACCTTCAAAAAGACAGGAATAAGAAAGGTCCACGGAGCAGGAAAAATACTGGAAATATTAAACTCTTGAATGATGGCTTGAAAGTTCAGAGCAAAAAATAAATGTCAATCCATGAAGAATAGTTTACAAAAAAAAAATCAAAAAAATTAGGTAGGATGAAATGAAAACATTTTCAGAAAATGAGATAATTTGCATTAAGAAAATTCATAAAGTTTTTAAGAGATGTTAGCTGGACACACATACATATAATCATGTGAGAGCTGGGAACTGTAGTTAAGAGTTAAAAGCCAGAGTAACTTAAAATATTTCTGAAATTAATATCTCAAAAGCGTAGTGCGGACATTATTAATATCAGATGTATAGCAAAATGAATAACCACACTAATTTATATTAGCACCATTCTCTCACTGGCCTGCACAACACAATTCACAAGTCCAACTTTCAATGTTTCCATTCTCTTCAAAACACAAGACACATTTACAAAGGTGGAACATATGCTGGTTCAAAAAGTCAGTCTCAAATTTCAAAGTTCTGAGAATATTTGCTCTCTGTCACACTGCCTTCAAGCTGGTACAACCACTCTGGAAATCAGTCTGGCGGTTCCTCAGAAACCTGGGCATGACACTTCCGGAGGACCCTGTTATACCACTCCTGGGCATATACCCAGAGGATTCCCAGGCATGCAATAAGGATACATGCTCCACTATGTTCATAGCAGCCTTATTTATAATAGCCAGAAGCTGGAAAGAA
>BDUI01012156.1:29549-40101 GCA_002335545.1 Apodemus speciosus
GTGGCTGTGTTCACAGCTCTCTGGGGGCACTCAGGTTACAGGTTAGACCCACTGGTAAGGCCTTCGGTAAACCGACTGAGGGGATGCAGTTTTCAAGTCTAACTCCTGACCTGCTTCCTTATGCCGTCCATGTTTTATTCAGAAGGAACTTTGCTCCCTTGTCAACTCCTGACTGCTGAGTCCTAACATCTACACAAGATTTTACACTTCAGTGTCTTGACACCAGGACCGTCTTCTGGCCCAGCCCTTGACTTCCCGTCCCTCTCTGGACTGCCAGTGGGCATAATTCTCATTTTCTGTGAAGTCCCCTCCCCAACACCCCCACCCCTCCCCCACCCCCCACCCCTTGCCTTCCCGTCTCACCTAGAAAGCAGTTGCTTTGCATGCGCCCATCTGTAGAACAGCGCAGCATGGAGCCAATCACCTGGCCGCCCACCACCACCACCCGGACGTCCTTTCCGTGTGACTCYTTCACATACTTCTGGAACAGGTAGGGCACATCATGGCGGACCAGGTGGCAGATGTCAGAGAGGTGATGCTTGTCTCTGGCCAGAAAAACAGCTTTTCCTTCAAGAAGAAAGACGGAGAGCAAGGGAGACTGCTGAACAGGCTGTATGCCCGTTTTACCATCCTACCTCCCGAGCCTGTCTTCCTGCCCCAAATGGGTATCACTTTCTAGAACTTTCTGTGTATCAGCTCTCCCATTTCTTTGATGAAGCCCTTTTGTCTTAGCAAAAAAAAAAACAAAAAAAAAAACAAAAAAACAACAACAAAAAAAACACTGAACCTTATTTTCTTCAGATTTTAACCCCACTCTCTCTCTCCCCATACCTGATTTTTGTCTGTTTGCTTGTTTTTTAAAATAGGGTCTCACTCTGTATGTAATCCACGCTGCCCTAAAATTAAAAGCCTGATCCTCCAATCCTAGCTTCCCAGAGTGCTGAGACCACAGAGTGTGTCCTGTGCCTGCTTTTTTTTTTTTTTTTCCAAAATGAAACTATAATGTAACCCAGAAACTCAGATAAGGAGCCAAAGAAAGATTCTGAGACTCCTAAACTAGTCAGGAAGCGCTTCCTTCCCACCCAAGGCGCTACAGGTACTGCCTGTCTCTCTCTCTCTAAACTCCATCCACACTGGCTTAGCATAAATGGCAGACGCTCATCTTTGTTTACAGGACACAATTAAATGAACAGAGTTTAGAGGAATCGCGTGTAGATGTAGAGTTTCAGAGGACAATCACAACACAGTAAGAGGCCCACAGGTCCTCACTGCTGCCACAAGATGGGCCTGTGGGCTCATAGGAGGGGATCTGACAGACACCCTCCTAACTTCCATTTTTGTGTGTGATATGTGCATATATTCACATATATGTGAATGTAGGGGATGTGGAGGACAGAGATCAATGTCGGGTGTATGTGTGATGTCATACGTATGTGAACATGCATGCATCCATGCATGCATCCATGCATACAGGCGTGGAGGCCAGAGCAAGATGCCGGGTGACTTCCTCAATCAATCTCTTTGTCACTGCCTGGGTACAGGGTCTTTGAAGCTGGTTGTTCTTGCTAGCTCCTCGCATCCACCTGTCTCTAAGCACTGTTAACCCCAACGCTGGGTTGATTAGGTGCACATAAGCCACGCCCAGCTTTTGAAAAGGGTGCTGAGGTCTCCAACTTAGGTCCTCACGTCTGCACTGGAAGTGCTGTATCCACTGAGCCACCTCCATCATCTCATCTCCTCCACATTACTATTATTGTTGTTGTTGTTTTGAGACAGGATTTCTCTGTGTAGCCCTGGCTGTCCTAGAACTCACTCTGTTGATCAGGCTGACTTTGAACTCAGAAATCTGCCTGCCTCTGCCTCCCAAGTGCTGGGATTAGAGGCGTGAGCTACCACTGCCCTGCCACATTATTTTTTTTGACACAGCTTTTCTCACCAGGACTGAGAACTCACCACTCACCAATCAGGCAAGARCAATCATCCCACTTGTCTCTCTTCTCCAGAACAAAGGTTCCAGGCATGCACCACCACACTTAGCTTTTTATGTGGGTGCTGAGGAGTCAAACCAAGATCTGCATGCTTACTCAGCAGGCATGTTAACAACAGAATCATCTTCCCAGTTTCTTGTTTCTTCTAAGTGAATGAAATTTACTATTTGGCCATCCTCACTTGATTCCACAGAGAATGGCTCCCATCCTGTGGCCCTCTGGGAGAGCATTCCTCTGTGATTCTCAAATTCCCATTTGCTCCGGGAAGCACCTGTGCGCCAGCTGCCCTCCAGCACCTGCTCTTTAATCATCCCGTGAACAGGTCAGAGCGCCACTCCCAACAGGTTCATCCCGTGAACAGGTCAGAGCGCCACTCCCAACAGGTTCATCCCGTGAACAGGTCAGAGCGCCACTCCCAACAGGTTTGCCCTGCAAATCTGGCATGAACATGCATGACTGAGCATTCTCTTAGGCAAAAGTGGAAAACAAATGTTTTCCCTAGGTTTCTTGTCACCACCACAAGGGAAGTGGGACAGCTCTGGAATCTTAAAAAAAATAATAAAATAAAATAAAAATAAGTAAAATAAATCAGGGTTGAGGGTAGAAAGAGCTCTGTAAGAGCACTTGTGCAATCCTGAGAATCTGAGTGTGAATCCTAGCACCCAAATAACAGGCAGGGATCCTGTGCATATCTGTAACTCCAGTTCTAAGAGTGGTGGAGACTGGAGGATCACTGGGATTACTGGCTGCCAGGCAAGTTGAAAACCTTGAGCTTTCTGATTAGCCTTAAAGCTTACTGATGCCTTCCCACCAGCTCTACACATACACACACACACACACACACACACACACACACACACACACACACACACACCACTTAGATACTCCACAGTGGACATTGACTACCCGCCTCCTGTCACCTGCCACTTGGACATATTCAAATAACTTGCTTCCTGTCCTCACATTTCACTGGATATCTAGAATTCTGTCATTTCAGGAATGATTGAACATTACATTTTATTTTATTTTATTTTTATGGTACTGAAGACTGGAGCCAGAGCTTTTAGTGTGCTTGGTAAACATCATGCTACATTCCTGGCTCTGAATGCTGGCTAGGTTTTGGAGAGTTGCTTTTCAGTTTTAAATCTTGTCTCTGTGTGTATATGTGTGCATGTGCATGTGTGCGTGTGTGTGTGTGTGTGTGTGTGTGTGTGTGTGTGTGTNGAGAGAGAGAGAGAGAGAGAGAGAGAGAGAGAGAGAGAGAGAGAATTTTATGAGTGTGGTATGCTAATGGACTAGAATAGCCCCGATTTAAAAACAGAAATGAGGAGAAATGGTTCAGTGGTTAGAGAAGCAGATGGTCTTGCAGAGGACCCAGTTCAGTTCCCAAGCCCGCATCATGGTGGCTCACAACTCTCTGTAACTCCAGTTGTGAGGGCTATGGACACCCACTCTGGCCTCCCCAGGTACTACACACAAGTGGTACAGACCTATATGCAAGCAAAACACTCATACACACACACATACACACAAATCAGTGAAAAATTTTAAAAGTTTGAAAACAGAAATGACAAAGGTTGAGTGAGCCCCCCCCGTTCTTGAGGCTCAAAGGAGCTCGTGGACATCGTCCGTTCACAAAGCCTGCAATGTGATTGTCTTCACTATCTAACATGTGAGCTTGAAAGCACTGACTGTTCTGTCTCCATCAGGCCCTACATCACAGCAAGGGTCAGCATGTATCTGTTTAGGATGCTGCATTTTGCTCCGGAAGCGTTGATCCAAGTGTGCTATGCCATCTGAGTTACACACCACTAYTAGAGGGGGACTACTCTCTCCTGCCGAGACCTCTGCCACACCCTCCTCTGCACTGAACACCAGAGCAGGCCTTATAGCAGTGGTTCTCAACCTGTGGGTCGAGACCCCTTTGGGGGTCAAATGACCCTTTCACAGGGGTCACCTAACATCAGTGGAAAACAGATATTTACATTACGATTCATAATAGTAGCAAAATTACAGTTATGAAGTAGCAACAAAAATAACTGTATGGTTGGGAGTCATCACAACATGAGGAACTTTCTTAAAGGGCCGCAGGGTAGGGAGTTGAGAACCACTGCCTTATAGAGTCAGGTGCTCAGGACCTGGTCCCCACCCTGAGCATCATTTAAAACACTGTCGAGCAATGTAGTCCTGTACTAGAAGAGCAAAATGCTTCAGAAACAAAAGGGAAGAATAATTTCTGTCTGAAGAAAAAAAAAAGGAGTGTGGTGAGAGAAGAAATGATGTCAGGAGCTGGCCTGAGAAGATGAGCAAAGACAGAGTGCTAGTGAAGCCAAGAGAGCAGAAGGTTATGGGGCAGAACGTGTACGGTCTCTGGTGACTAAGGACAGCCTCGAAAGAAGAAGGCCGTCTGCACAATGGCGCCACGAGGAACATGGACTTGGTCTAGCAGGTAACATGGGGACACTGGAGGGTGTTCAGCAAGAGAGAGCAGCTGTTTCCAAGAATCTACTCAAAAGAGAGAGAAGATGCTCTGGCCATGGACTTGAGAATCTAAATCAGCTCAGGGGAATGTCTGCTGCAGTAGTTAAGGAGAGGTAGGCGTCTGACAGAAGGACAGAGGGGACTGAACAGAGCAGCCAGAACCCTGTGAGTGTGCACAGCGTCCCTGTGCCGCGCAGAATGGCAGTCACACGCACTGACTASCCAGCGAGCCCAGCAGTAAGTACCACTTACCCCGGTGTCCCCGCGTGCTCTTCACCACGACTGGGTAGCCCAGGGGCTCTGCTTCATCGATCATTTTAGAGAAGTCTTCGTGCCCACCTGCCAAGAAAAGGCGAGAATCAATAAGGTGTTGGCAGTGGGGCAGAGGCTGGCCCAGCACTTGCCCATGTCTAATGTGCTGATGAAATCAATCCAAATCCATCCAAACCCAGCAGACACGGACCACGCCTGTAATGWGCAAGGTGGGACCAGAGAAAGGCGACTACCAGTGTCATGCCCCTGTATCCACGGGAATGTCACACCAGCTGTGGTAATGCTCATGGCATTCCTAGAGTAGGGTCCTTCCCAATGGCTGTGGGAACAGAATTCCAGGACGGCCTACTAGACTCCTACCTACCACTCCTGGTGAACTCCTTTATAGAATCCCTTCTGTTGAGTGGGAGAGAGGCCACTGAATTTATGGGAGCATAGATTATCGCTCTTGGGATTACATTAGTAGTCTGTTAACCTTGAACCCGTCAAAGGTGAGGAGGACAATGATTCTGGGGCCTGTTCTAAAAGGAAACAAGTCTTTAGAGCAATTTCTGTGGGCCGTGAAGGGGCAAAATGCTGTGCTGTGGAGAGGCCCAGGTAGCAWGGAACAGCATGCAGCCCCTAGGACCTGTGATTGGCCCCCTGTTGATGGCCAACAAGGAAGCAGGGACCTGCTTGTCACCTCCTCGGAGGTCTCATACTATCAGTGCATTCCTCTTCAATTCTCCTTTCTACTTCCTCTGTTCTAGCTTCCTCAGATGCTCAACTCRCTCCCATCCTAGACAAATGGAGTCCTGCTGCTGGCCCTCACCTCCCTTAACTCCATTCTGTAACCCCCCTGCCAAGCTGCTTGGAAGTTACAGATTTCAAGCCCTCTCTTCCCTCCGCCTTCACTTCTGTACRCCTCCTATGATGGCTCCTCTCCTCATCACTGAGTGGAAAGCAGGCTTCTTGTCCTGGGGAGCCATGTGGGGCTTTGATCACGCCATCTTTCCCACTGGCATCTATGACACCTCTGTTCTCTCCTCTTCTAAAATCGCATTGGCCCAGTTCCTTTTATAGGCTCTTCCTCTTCCATACCCTAAAAGATTCCCCTCCCCCATTTTCATTTTATGTTTTATTCTTTTGTTTTCCGTGGGATGATTTCACTTTGTAGCCCAGGCTAACCTCAAATTTACAATATTCCTGCTTTTACCTCCCAAGTGCCAGGATTTCAAGCATGCATCACCACGCACAGCTCACTTTTGAGCTTTGCCAAGACAGGGTAGGCAGTTCTTCATATTTCCTGCTTCACAAAAAAAAGTCTGTCAGATTTTTGGGCCAGAAGGCAGATGATAGATGCTCCAATTTTACAGAGAACTTTTGGGGGACTGTCCAGGCAGCCAGCTTTCTTGGTCATTTCTAAAGTTTTGGAAGCTGATTGCCTACATTTCCTGCATACTCAGGTAATGATTATTCCTTCTCAAGTCTCTGATGGGGTTGGAGTCTGGATCAGTATAGTCTCACAATTAAGCTTAAGTTGTTTAGGATTTCAGCATAAGCAGTCATAAGCATTCCGTGGAAACCCCCTTAGCTGGCCCTTTAGACCTCTGCTCTTCCTTCCTGCATGTCCACACTGAGAACCTCCTGTGCCTCTCACTGCACTCAGCTTAAGAGGGGCTTCTAAATCCTCTAAATCCTTCTAAATGCTCGTCCCCAGCCTTTTGGAAGCTTCGGGTTCACTGTTCACTGCTTCCCAAGCACCTTCCCTCACACAGACTGTAAATGTCGCAAATGCACCAAGTCCCCACTGAAATCACCCCCCTGCCAGCCACTCACCCTGACATCCAGTTCACGTCTTCCTCTTGACATCTACTGACCCAAGCCAGAACTGAGTTACCTTGACTCCTCCCCACAGTTCCTATACACAGTTACTCTGCTCTATTGTATCTGTTGTGCTCACAATGCCAGAATCTGCTCACGCATCTACTGGTTTGTGATACCATTCCTCCCTCATTGAAGACGCCTACCACTACCTACACTGTCTCTAGTTTGCCTTATGTCATTCGCTCTCATGTGGTGGCCAACATGATCTGCAGGGTGAGTAGGCATGTGCTGAGTAGGCACGTCCTGATCAGAAGCCTCCTGTTGGCCTTGTGATACCAAAATCTTGTTGGCTCTGCCCTTTCCAATCCTCAACTCTCTCATGCACCCTTAGCCTCCTGTAAGGTATCTTGCGGTACCACCAGCTAATTATGTTCTCTTCATCTCTGGCTCTTTTTCTGCTATTCCTGGTCCTTCCTTTTGAAGGCTCTCTTTAGCTTAGATGATGCTACCCTCTACAGAAGTGGTCCTCAATGTCTGATCACTGCACTGGAAGCTCTCCTATGAACTCCTGTACTACCCAAGGCTCTGAACATTGACCAYRCTGAATGGAAACTGCCTGTATATTTGCAGCCCTTTGTTTCTGATGCCATGAGAATGAATGCCTTGGAGACAGGGCTGTTCTAGGACTATTCTGTGGTGGTTTGAATGTCTCCTCATAGGTTCATATATTTGATGTTTAGCCCTCAGGGAGTGCAAGAATTTCTTTGATAGGATTTGAAGAATTAGGAAGTGTGGCCTTGTTGTCACTATGGTAGGCTTTGAGGTTTCAAAACCTCATTCTAGGCCCAGCCTCTTTCCCTGCCTGTGGGTCCGGATGTAGCTCTCGACTACTTCTCCAGCACCATGCCTGCTGCATGGTCCCCACCACGATGGTAATGGACTAAGTCTCTGAAGCTGTAAGCAAGCCCCCAATGAAATGCTTTCTACCATATGCTTTGGTTATGGTGTCTCTTCACATCAATAGAACACTGACTAAGACATCCTCTTACAGCGGCTGGTCCTTGTTTATCAAATGACTACAAACAGAGAGTGGCCAAGACAGTTCACCCAGAAGGACTGGCCAGCGTTCAATATGTTAATCCCACCCAAAGGTAAACAGACTCACAGGGAAAAGCAACCAGAGACAAAGGAAGTTTCTTAGAGAGAGAAGAGAGGCACCAGTATGTTGAGAAGGAGTTATAAATTTTCAGAAGACTCACCATAGGAGAAGGTGTCTGGCATGGGGACCCCATGTCCAGCCAGTTCTTGGAATGTCCAAAACTTGTTGATGCAGTTTAAGATGCTTTGAGGACGGTTGACCAAGCGACAGCCCAGCTTCTCCAGGTGCCTCAGGATGGTGATTTCACTGTCCGACTGGACAGAGGGCGTGGAGACTCGCACGACCACCACGTCGGGGAAGGTGGTCAGGGGTTTCTGGCTCAGCTGCAGGCCTGCGAGCAAGGGCTAGAGTGAGCTCAGCAGCGCTTTGTCAACTGGAAGAAGTGCTTCCAGAGTTCACCTGGCCAGAAAAGAGCCTCAAAACTGCCGCACGGCCATGGTGGCGTATGCGCATGGTGGTGCATGGCGCAAGGAAGCAGTAGACAGCGCCATCCTCCGGCAAATGGGCAGAACGTGATTATGATACGAGTAACAAACAGAGGGGAAGAGAATGTAACGCACAAGTTAGAAGAATCCATGACACAGCTGCAGTTGGGCCCTGCTTCCCCCGGGGCGGGGACTGCTCTGGGGGTGGCTGGGAGGGCAGCAGTGCCGCCTGTTATTGGAATCCCTGTATCTTCCATGACTGGGCCTCGTGAAAATCTACTGGCTAGAGCATTATGTGTGACCACTTCCTATTATCGTTTGTTTCGTTTTGTTTAAAATAGGATCTCATGAAGTAGCCCAGACTAGCTCAAACTCACGATCCTTCTGCCTCAGGGGCCGAGACTCCAGGCTTATGTTACACCACACCCAGCTAAACAATCTTGATGAACATACAGTTACATTTTGTATATGCAAATGTCAATGTTAGATGGAGGAAACAGGACTCTAGATCTGCTATGTAAAGTGTTTACCTAACACGTGCAATGTCTGGGTTCAACTCCCAACTGGGCTCAAGATTCAAAATAACTAATTCACTATGGTCTCAACTACCTAAGTAGATGCAGGTTGGAGAAAAAGAAAAGAAATACACATTTTAAACATTGAGAATAGGGTTACAAGTTCTCTCTCTCTCTCTCTCTCTCTCTCTCTCTCTCTCTCTCTCTCTCTCTCTCCTGTCTCCGTCTGTCTCTGTCTCTCCAGTGTCTTGCTATATGGTTCTGGCTCCTCCTCCTCAGTACCCCTAGTGACAGGGTAATGGACATGGGCTCCTATGACCAGACCTTTTTTTCTTTTTTCTTTTTTGTATTTCCTATTTATCTAAATTTTCCAGGATGTTTTTTTCACGTGTATATTATTACAAAACCAAAGTTTACAATGTCTACAAAAAAAAAATCAATTCAATACTTAACAAATATTGAACTCAATATTCATTAAATAACACTTATTAAAAGACACTGTAATGTAGCCAAGCAGAAAGATCCGAGGCTGTCTACCCGACTCTGGGCTGCCCAGGGCCTCAACTTGATGTGAAGACTGGGAGGAGCCTGAGCAGCCTCGTGTGACTGAAGGACTTCTGTGCAGGACTTCTGGCCTGCCTCGCGTGACACCAAGAGGAAGAGCTAGCCACCAAGTGCTTTTTGTCTGTTTTGTGCTGACTCCAGTCCCTGGAGCAGTGTCTGGTGCCTAGTCGGCACTTGGCATTTGTTGAACTGGAAGAAGCGGCAGGAAGATGGATGCTGGCTTCACCCGGTTCCGTTACCTTCCCATACCTTTAGAAGGGGGCAGGCACCGGAGCATGGCACAGAGGGAATGCCCAGGTAGAGGTGGCTATGCACACTGCTTGGTGCCTCTCAGCCCCGACACCCTAGGGTTCATCTGACTCCAGACACTGAACATCTACAGGGCACCCGGCACCTGGGATGGAGGGAGGGAGGGAGGGAGGCAGGGCACGGACTATGTGAAGCAATGAAAATTGGATTTCAAGACTTACAGGGTCTATTTTTACCAACCTCAAAGCATCTTCCAAATGCCATAAAGAGAACCTTAAAGTGCAGTCTACAGACCCACCTTATGAGCTTAAACATATAAAAAAAAAAAACCCACCAAAACCCAAGTGCAAGTGAAATCACTTTCTCCAGCGGGGATTCAGGTGTGGGGTGCTGCTCACTGCTAGAGTATGAGGGCCTGAGTTTAAGGTCCTCCTAAGCTTCCACAGTGCCTCACGGTGTCTCCTAAACTAGGCATGGGAGCACACACCTGATAAAGGATAAAGAGTTCGAAGATTGCTTGGGCTACATGGTAATGATATCATGATTCTATCAATATCGAAGTTCTGAGCTGAGAAAGAAGAAGAAAAATCTCAAAAACAAACAAACAAACAAAACCCCTACCAAACAGAAAGCAAGCCACCCACAAAAAGGACCACGTGGCTCTAACTTACAAGCCAGCCAGTCCAAATAATTTATTGGTTATTTTTTAAAGGTGTGGATAGAGAGGGACAGTTATCAAGTCACRTTTTTYCCCTCAGYATTTCTGCTGACGCTGTGAGCCCAGCAGGTAGAACTGTCTCAGGACTCGTCGGTAAAAAGCAGCCCAGTTAGGTTCATTTGGCCACTAGTAACAGGGCTGCGGTTTGAAAAATCCCCTCCCCCTTCAGCCCTTGGAACAAGTATGGGAGAAGTGGGGACAAGGCAAAGTTGGAAGAAAAGGAAAAGTGACCACACTGATCAAAATGGCAGACAAACAGGGAAGCCCAGCACATCATCACACAGTGAGACAGAGACCAAAGATGCTTTAAAAATCAGCCAAATGCCACACACACACACACACACACACACACACACACACACACACACACACAC
>BDUI01012161.1:24377-40532 GCA_002335545.1 Apodemus speciosus
AGAGACAGAGACAGAGACAGAGACAGAGACAGAGAGAGACAGACTGGAACTGACTTGGACTTTCAAAACTTCAATGTACACCCCTAGTGACGACACACCTCCTCCAGCAAGGCCACACCTCCTCCAGCAAGGCCACACCTCCCAATCCTTCCCGAACAGTTTACCAACGGGGAACTGAGCATGTAAACATATGAGCCTAGGGGGCCATTCTCATTCAAAGCACCACAGAGTGTAAAATCACCTCTTTTTTGATACTCACCTATCTCTAATTTTAACCAAGGTAGATGAAGGTAAACATAAAGTTACTTTGGCTCACAGTTTTCACATATAGAGTACATGGGTGTTTGGTCCTTACGTGTTTGGGAGGCATGTGCACTTTCTTCATGGCCGGGTTGTAAGAGAAGAGGAAAAACAAGGTTCAGTAGAGCCTTCAAGTACATGTTCTCGCAGACCTAAAGACAGTATACCACGTCTTACATCTCCAAGCTTCCCTTTTATCTAATCATGTCTACTAGGGGCCAAACCTTAAACACCACCTTTGTAGGATGCAGTAAGCAGGTTCTTTAGAAAGAGAGGAGGGGGGATTTATTAGAATGACTTACAAGCTGTGGTCCAGCTAGTACAACAATGGCTGTCTATCAGTGAAATGCCCAAGAACCCAGAAGTTATTCAGTCATGTGGCTGGACGTCTCAGCTGGTCTTCCATATACACCAGAATCCTAAAGAGGTAGGCTCTAATGCCAGTGAAGGAATGGACTTGCCAGTGAGAGCAAGAACAAGCAGTCAATGAAAGCAAGCTGCCTTCTTCCTAGTCCTTTATAAAGGCTACCAGCAAAAGGTATGGCCCAGATTAAAGGTGGATCTTCTCACCTCAAAAGATCGAGATTGAAAGTGGGTATTCTCACTTCAAATAATTTCATTAAGAAAAACTATTCCTCTGGTGGGACCAGGGCCTAGCAGAATAATCATCAAAGAGACCAGAGACTCTTCATCCAGCAATTGATGGGGGCAGATGCAGAGTCCCACAAACAAACAGTAGGTAAACCTCAGGGAGACCTGTGGAAGATTGAGAGAACAGATTGGGGGAAGCAGAGGGGTCAGGGACATGCCAGAAGAACACAGAGCACAGGATCAACTCACCAGGACTCATTTGAATTTGCAGAGATCAGGGAGCCTGTAGGGGGTCTGTCTGAGGTCCTTTGCATGCGTGTGTGCGTGCATGTGGTATATATATATACACACGAGTTGACAACCAAGAAGAGCTATCACAGGTGACATTGCAATGGCTATGCACAGCACTCCCAGTTACCTTGCATTCATATCCTCTCTCATTAAGAATCAGAGTCCCATGAGGAGAAAGACTGCCCCATGTGTTTTGGTCCACCAAGGACAGTGCCCCTACAGTGAGGTAATGTTTGCAATCAGACAGGATTCTAGAGAACCAGAGGGTGCAGCAGAATAGGTCACTTACAAAAGGGATTTGAAAGCCAAGTAATTTAAAAATACCCAAGCCAATTCTAAGCATTTTAAAAATAATGCCCCAGCACAGTTCTGTGCAAGGGGGTCGTAAAACACACCCCCCCTTTTTTTTTGGCAAATTTTAGCGTAAATTTCACACTTGTAAATAGCATTTTCAGGGTGGGGAGACACAGAATCTTGTTATGTTGCTGAGGCTGGCCCCAAAGCACTAGCTTCAGGCAATCCCATTTTTCCCAGTCCCCCAAGTACTTTGGGTTAGAAGTACACCCTACCATACCTGGCTGGCTCTAGATAGTACTTGCAACAATGTATTTGGTTCTGAAAAAGAAACAAGTGATTTTTAAAATGCAAAGTCATACATATTTGAAACTGCTCAGTATAAAGTAGTGTACTTTCTCAGAAAATGAACTGAAAGAATTGGAAGGCCACATAAAATGCTGTAGTGTTACATAGTATTACATTGGAAAGACATGCTGTAGTTTGTTTAACCATCAGTTGAAGAACATTTAACCATAAGGTGCTACACTGTGAAAACATGGCATTCTTTAACAGGAGGAAGCACTTAGTTCTCTGTACTTTTCTATTATAGTAATAGATGCCATGTTTCTTTCTTCATTTCCCCCTCTACACATCAACTGTTACTTCACCCCCKGGTGGGCAGTCTGCTAAACGGGTCACCATGTTCTTAGCCATGGGGAAGAAGGCCTATGTTCTCTGGCTCCATCATCTACCTGACCTTGCCTCCTGGCATCTTCTGCTCTATTAACTCTCCTCTGTCCTCCCTCTGATTGTGTCTGCCTTCTGTCCTCTCACCTAGACCGCTTGCTCCCTATAGAGCCATGCAATGTACTCTGGACTTTGTATTCATTTCTGTTTAAATGTCAGTTCTCAGAGACTTTCCTTAGTCATCCTAAAAAGACAACCGTGGTTGTTTGGGTCACAGGGCTTACCATGTCCTACTTACTGCCTAAGTATCCACAAGTGGCATCCTTATAGCTGCTAAATGAAACCAGAAGAAAGTATGGCACTCCTCGAGGCTGCTCTCAGAGCTTATTTACTCTATATGCCATATTTCCTAAGCATTAAGATTCTAGCCATGGCTGACCTGCCATTTTCATAATAGTACCTCAGGGTAGATTCCGTGACCTGGTCTGAGCTATGCCTATCCACTCTTGGCTTGATGCAGAACTCAATGGAGATGTCACTAGAAGCCATGATGAGCCTGGAGGTTTAGTGTAGACATGTAGAAGAGGCCAGGAAGGCTGCTGCTTCTTGAGATCAGGTTCCCATGGATAGATGGCTTTGTACGTGGAGATGAAAGCTTGGGTATGGGATCTTGCCCTCTTCTTGTCTGGGACCTCAAGAGTCCAGGGAGGCTGGCAAGAGTTGGTAGTATCTCCTGCAATTGGTGCTTTTAAGTACTAAGGACCTGCTCTATCCAGCCACTGTTGGCAAACTCACAATCCTTTACACCTTTCTAGCTTCTCGTGGGATGCTTGCAGAGCACACACAATTAACTACACTCTCTCTAACTTGACTCTCTTGATAGAATGAAGTGCTTTTCTTTTCCCTTTCCTTTCCTTTCCTTTCCTTTCCTTTCCTTTCCTTTCCTTTCCTTTCCTTTCCTTTCCTTTCCTTTCCTTTCCTTTCCTTTCCTTTCCTTTCTGTTCTCAGTACCCTAAGGGTCAATAAAGAGTCAATCATTGTCATGATAATGGCATAGTGGGTAAAAATTTAAGAATTTCCAATGGCCAGGCATGGTTCTAATCCTATTACATAGATGAGTTTATTTAATCTTCACAGTGATAGCAGGGACAGATATTGCTATTTCCCTGCCTTGCCGAAGTGAAAACTAATACCCAGAACTAAGTTACTTGCCAAAGACCACACAGCTGGCAAGTGGGTAAGCCTGGAAAGGGGCCCATCAACATAGAGATAATATTTATTTTAATAATATGTAAAAATAATACAGATGTGGTATAATGTGGTGGAGTCATCTTTACACATATGAGAATGTTTATCTTGGAGTGAACTAACCTGAACATCCCAGGCTGCTAATCTCTGAGCATCACTAAACGATGCTCTGTTTGTTGCAGACAGTTAAAGATGAACAAGACAGCTGCAAAATCAGAGAAGATTATTGTCTTGAGCTAGAGACGAGATCCACACACACAGCTATCTTAGGAGGTGACAGGACCAAGTATTATTATAAAGACATTTAATTCTGAATTCTGTTTGAATGTGAAGATGGGGATTGCTGGGCTCTATGCAGGGAAGGCTCAGAGGGGAGTTGATGGACTTAGGCTAGCTGGAAGATTGGGGTGGGCGCCACTCCAGGCATGGTATGTCCAAGGACTTAGGGACAATACTGCTCTCTGAGCTTAGTTGTTGCTTCAGACTTTGGAGCCTCATGTTCCCCTCAGTACATTAGAGGACGAATCACTGAGAAGAAGAGCGTTAGACTTGTGACTGAGCAGCTGAATCTCTGAAAATACTTCCTGGAGACCAACAGCCACGAGGAGAAGATAGGGCTTGTCTGATGTGGAAGCTTTTGCATGGGTAATTTATGGCCCTGAGTTAAGTCGGGCCTTGGAGGACAGCCATCCAGTCAGAGTCTAAGCAAGGGCCTTCTTCAAGCGGGAGACATGCCCTGTGTGGACCCACCAAGTGTGAACAGCTCTACTGTGCCCCCTTCAATTCCATCTCAACCTTTCAGCCTTGACAGAAATGCCATAGAACCAATAGCGTGAGTACCTCCTGGTCATGTGGTCCCTCTTGGGTTCTGTACAGATGAAGCCACTTTGGGGTGTTAGGGGAGCTTTATCCCCACTCCAAGAAAATGTATTTAACCCTAGACAAGAGCATCTAGAACTTGTAAGTTTTAGGCTTCCCTGTAGGAGGTCTGAAGGGCTGTTTAAGGAGTCTGGAGCCAGTCTACTGGTTGGTAAAGCACAGTAGAGAAGAAGTACCTGTGCATGGCACAGAGAGCATATTGGGATGTCTTGTAAATATGGAGGCAGGAAAGCTTGGGAAATTGTCTTAGGATGTCCCATGGGTTCCTGACTCTGCTAATGCTCAGATAAAATTGTTATATTAGTACATAACTGCCATATAACTTCCCATATGCTTTCAGTCATTTTTAGATTATTTATAATACTAAGATAACCTAAACACTTCAGGGTAATTGTTATAATTATAGTACTAAATAACACACACACACACACACACACACACACACACACACACACACACACACTNACACACACACACACACACACACACACACACACACACACACACACACTTAGGCTGGGGAGATGGTCCAGTAGATAAAGTACTTACCACAAGCCTGTGGTAATATCCATCTGCAATCCCATTGTTCCTATGGAGAGAAGGGAGAGAGAGAGAAGATTCYTGGAGCTTTCTGGCCATGTGGTAGGGCATGCTCAGCAGCAGACAATGAGATGCTGTCTCAAGCAAGGTGGAAGATGAGAACCAAAGCCCAAGGTTGTCCTTGTTTTCTGATCTCATTTGTGTGCTTCTGTTTATCAACACACCACACATACACACATACACACACACACAGAGAGAGAGAGAGAGAGAAAGAGAGAGAGAGAGAGAGAGAGAGAGAGACAGACAGACAGACAGACAGACAGACAGACAGACAGACAGACTAAGCATAGTGATATAGACCTGTAATCCCAGAATTTGGAAAGATAAAGAAGGAAGATCCTGAGTTCAAGGCCAATCTGGGTTATATAAAGCAAGAACTTTTATACTGACTTAGAGTTCCTGGTGCTATGAGGAAACTCTACGGCCAAAAAGCAAGTTGAGGGTGAAAGGGCTTATTTGGCTTCCACTTCCACTTTGTAGTCCATCACTGAAGCAAGCCAGGACAGGAACTCAAACAGATCCTGGGGGCAGAGGCCATGGAAGAAAGCTACTTACTGGCTTGCTTCCCATGGCTTGCTTTCATATAGAACCCAGGACCACCAGCCAAGGGATGGTACCACCCACCCTGGGCTGGACCCTCCCATACTAATCACTAATTAAGAAAATGCCTTACAGCCTTCAATCTTTCAGAGGCATTTTCTTAACTGATGTTCCCTCTTCTCAGATGAATTCAGTCTGTGTCAAATGGACATAAAACTAATCCAGCCCATAATTCAGCATGCAGACATTTTTCTCCAAATATTTTTGGTCTGTGCTTGGTTGAATCTGTGGGTCTGTAACCCATGAATACCATGGCTAATGGGGTAGCTATCTGTACTGGTATTTTTTAGTGGGGTTCTTTTTCTTTCATCCACTTCCATTTTGACTGAAAAAGCCATGACCCCTGGTTCACTCTAACATTTTATCTAGGAGATAAAATATTTTTAATTGACAGAATCTCCCTGCTGAAGTAAAAATGGGTAATTTCCTAGTAATTTTATTGCTGATACTCTGATATCTACATATTATGTTTCAGTTAGAGAATACTTGATACCACGAACTCCTGGGGACATCTATTTCTTTTTAAATGAAAATTCAAGATTCATCATCAGGCACCCTCTTGTTTGCAGAGAAAATGCCTCTATTTCTTTGTTCATAATTCCAGAGTTACTCATTGTGAGGATGCTTATGAATTGCACTAAACTTACACGCCCCTCTCTGTTGAGGATAGACTAGGGCAGGAAACACCTATTTACAAAGACATAAACAGCAGAACTAAGAGCTTTCAAGTTCTGCCTAGGGACAGAGAGAAAGTAGGTATCTGCAATGGGCAGGTTGACAGCCCCCATCCTTTTCCCCATAGACACATTTCCAGGACAGGCATGCTGAGTTTCTGTGCTGGCCTTGTCTTTGCAACACTGGTCCCTTTGCAGGGCTTTGGAAGAGAACTCAGGAGGAGGGCACACAGCAAAGCAAGAGACTCCCCAACTTCCACCTCCAACCCAGCCTGCCGGGACTGGGGCTGGATTGAACCCGCCTGGCCCACATCCATTCGTTCTGAACATTGCACTTTCTCATTAGGAAGCTCTCATTAGGAGACCTTCCTAAGAGGCAGCTCCTTTTAGGGATTCAGAAGTAAAGACAACATGGAGCCCATCGACAGCACAAGCCCCATCTGTCACTCCTTCTTGCTTCAGCCCGTAATGTCTCCCCAGACTCAGCGCCAAGCTGCTTATGCCTTATCTTCCTGGAGCTTTGCTGCCTCTATTTCGCCTCACTCCCTTGATTTCGTTATTCTCCCCATCTCTAAAATTACCAGTGAGCTGCTTTTTTCTTCTCCCCAGTTTAATTAGGTTTCAGCTCCTTTGTCCACAAGCCTTCTTGCAAAACCACACTACCCAGACGTCCATCAAATCTGCTATGCCTTTTGAGTTTCAGATTCTTAGGAGATGTCTTGTCACCCTCTCACATTGTCCCACTGTGATTTCTTCAGATTCTCACCTTAGAGTCCGAGCTCGGTAATCTTTCCATTGTCAACCTCAAAGGCATCTCTGTATTTCCTTCTCTCTTGCGCAGTTGCCTTAAGACTAACACATTCAGTCTTTGGGCAAAGAGCCCCTTAGTTTAGGTGTTAACTGTGCAAATATTGTTCTGTGTGTTGGTGGTTAGTGCTACTGGTGACTCATCTGACATTTTATCATCCAGGTCACTAATTCTGTGCTGTCTTTAGCTGTGGTGGCTTCTCTGGCACACTTAGCTGATCCATCCAGTATTAATGTCCCCTTCTCTCCCAATTCCATGTTTGTCCTCTCTTGAGCATCTATTGTGAGACAAAACAAAACAAAACAAGCCCCTACTCCACCCCCAAACCAAACCACACCACACCACACCACACCAAACCACACCAAACCGAACCGAACCGAACCGAACCGAACCGAACCAAACCAAACCACCTTTGCCAAGGAAATGAAGTTTTCCCCATTTTAAATTAAAGGCTATTTATACCAGTAAAATTTCTTTCTGGAAACTCAAACCATGTGTTCAGTCTCATAATGAGACTCCAGTATTTAGTGGCATTTGTCTAAAGAGATGCTTAAGTAAGTCAATGTTTTTGTATTTGAGGATCACCATTTATTCTTTTGCCTTTTAATATTTAACATGTTATTAGGCACCCATTGTAGCTTGGTTCTGTAGGAGGCTCCTCATAAGATAGAGGTACATGGGGAAAATATGATCTTTCTCTCAGTGAGCTGATTGTGCAGGTGCCAGGAGAGGTGGGGGACCACAGGTACATCAAAATAGCTTTTGGAGGCCTTGCTACTGAGGTAAACCCTCTTTTGGATTATTCTCAGCTGGCTACAAACACATTCATGGTATAATGTTTTATGCATGCTTCATCAGAGCAGAGTCAGATACACCTAGACGGTTCAGAATGATTAGCCCACCCGTTCTATTATCATCACCAGCATATTGCATCTTTCTGCTCACAAGCCAGGCAAACATTCCACAGGAGGGAGCTTTCCAGACACTCTAAGCATCAGCCTGTTAAAATGTATGAGGTTTATAGGACATATGTCTTCCATGTATTCTCTTCCTATCTGTCTACATGGTTAGTATTCTAATTTAATATTTCCTTTGTGGCCTGTCTCGTTGTGTTGACTGATCATTTGTGATGCAGTTATTTGAAGAGCACAAAACAAAGATTGTTTGCTTCTGAGCCAAACATTTCCAGATAACTGTGGATTTTGAATCCCTGGTCTTTAGGAATTTTCTGTCTCTGTTTCCCTTATGATCCACCAGTGGCTTCTCGCTGCCACGCCACCATCTTTTAAAGATTTCCCACTTTGGAATACCCTGTTATGTAGGGAAACATACCAGTAGGATTTCCAGAACAGGGTCTAGACTGGGGTTAGAGACTCCGCATGCTTAGGCTTTGCATGTCCCAGCTTCATCTCCATGTTAGAAGGCTCCAGATAAGCAGTGGTCGTTACGGTACAGTCCCTTTGAAGAGTGATCTTACATTGTCTGTAAGGTTCCGTATTCTGTCACATGGAGAGAGACTTTCAGCAAGGAAGCCGAGAAAACCCCCCTGATACTCATTGTCCTCACCCAGCACACTGCTGTTCTTTGCCACGGCAGTTGATAGAACTTCTGCATGGCTCCTCTGGCAACTACACTATTCTCTGCAAAGTCCTGCCTGGTGTCTGGTGACTTTGCGAAAGCATAGCCAAGCTCAGGCCTATCTATCTCTCACTCTACTCTTCTCATGCTATGTCTGCGATCCCAAGAGGGGACCAAGCTCCTCATGTGATTGATCCATCTTGAATCCTTCCTTGTCTATTTGTTTCCCCAGTGTCTTCTTAGCCTCTGAATTTTAGCTAAGTCTCCTTCTGAGTCCTCACAACACTTGGTACTTTGCATTGCTGATCCTCCTGCTTGCCTCAAGCTAATATAGAAAATATAATATACAATATATAATATACAATATATAACATACAATATAATATGCAATATATAAATGATAATACGATATGATAATATATGTATCATATATATGATATATGATAATATAATTAATATATAAACATGTAATGTATAATACATATTACATAATACATATTATATGATATATGATATATAATATATATTATGCAGGCCCCTTATGATCCAGACATTCCTGGTTGTCCTTGTAATCCCAGCAAAGGTAGCAAAGCAGATGTGTATCTGAATCCCAGCTCTACCTTGTACCTTCATCACACATGAGCCATAATTCCCACAAGCCATGACTGAGTCATTTACATGCATTTTGAGAAGTAGTACCTGCTTCGTGGGATTCTTATCACAATGAATTCCTGATTTGAACAGAATTAAAGACAATGGCATGTTGTTTCCAATTATGTTACCATTCCCATTTGTACCAGTATTTAGTACTATTCTACCATATTGGATACTCGTGAAAGCAAGCTGAATGAGAATAAATTGGCCTGTGCCAATCAGGCAAACCTATAGACTTGCCTGTAAATGAGTCTATGTTACAAACCTATAGTCTTACCTGTAAATGAGAAAAGTTACAAACAGAAAAACAATGGCTTCTAAGGTTTTTAAAGACTCTTCCCAGCTAGACTAGACAATATCTGGTCATTGAGGTAACAGTGGTGCCTGCACTGGGTAGGACCAACAATTTTGTAGGGTTGTTCAGAAATTCCTACATGCCCCTAGTATACCATCTTTACTTATGGAGGAGTAAGAGGATACTGGTACTTATTTGACTTGCAAATGCCATGAGCAGTCCCTTAGAAACTTTGGAATATGGCTGTGGTAGTAAATCCTGTTGGGTTCTGGTCACTATATTGGGTGGTTAATATAAGCTGTGTGGTGAACTTTCAGTCTGAACCATTTTCTTCACAGTCAGAAACAGTTGGGATGTAGGGAGCAAAGTTCCCGTGCATCATAGAAGCACAAACATGAAACAAGAGATTCCTGGGAAAGGTTTGGTGACTCCTATTGCTCTGATACTGGTGGCTAAGTGTAAATTCTCTGCCCTAGAGTCACAGAGATTTGGATTTTAGTCTGTCCTCTGACAGCTGTAACTACAAGCATATCCTCTTATTTCCCAGGTAGGATGAATCTCAAGATGCTTGGGTCTGTAATAAAAGTGATAGCATGATGTGCAGGGCATTTTGGGTGAGGATTTGGCCCTCTTTTTTCTCCCCTCCCCTCCCACTTCCCCTCAGATATCCTGGAACTCAGAGTCATGTATGTTAGCACTAGGGTCAACTCCAACTCCAGTTCCTGAGAAGACCTCCTGGAAACCTGTTCTGTTTTTGCCAGTAGACCGCAGGGAGGGCAAAAGAGTGTGGGAATGAGATTCCAAAGACATTGGCCAAGCTGCCTCCCCAGAGGCTCCGGCTTCTTGCCATCCTGTGCTGCTGTGGAAGTTGGGCCAAGAGTTCTTGCTATAGCAGTGGTGGGGAGCCTCAGGAAAGGCCCCCAGGGTAGAAGTGAGTCCTGGACCAAGCAAGCTTTTCTTCCATCTGTAGAGTCTTCCTGCCAGGACGGCTTTTTATCATGTTTGCCCAAGATTCCCATTACCTTCTAATTGCCTTCCCTGTGTAGCTTTGGCTGCTATTTTCTTTTCCCTTTGGTGTTTACCCTGTCAAATATTTAAGGGCAGTTATCATGTCTCCTTAGCCAAGCTATACACATCCAAGGTCTTTTCATCTTTGCTCATAAATCTCGGCCTCGCAGCCCCTCAACACCTACCCCTACGTGCTGTGCACTGTTTGCTTTGGATCAGATCGTGGAAGCACAAGAATTTTTCTCCTTAGAATTATTGGCACCAGTGTGCACTTTGTAAGTCTGCTGCAAACACACTCACAGGGGGAATTAGGGAGACATGATTCAGTTTACTATGGTTTTAAGTATGGCCCAGGGCCTTTTAGCCCCCCTGATGATATCTCTTTAAAATTGAATTTGAGGCATGGGCAAAAGTCAACAATGACTAGTGTTTCCATTACTTTAAAGCTTATAAAGTATGAAGGGTGTTTTTGAAGCCTTTAAAAAAAGCAAGTATAATAATAAAAGAGAAAAGACAAATGGTGCCGTGGTGAGCTGCAAGTCAGATGGGCTTCTAGCGGTTTCCATCCACCGACCCCTCCTGAGCGTCTTTGAGTCTCATTATTGGTAACTTGGGCTTTTTCTATAAATGCTTTTACTCTTAAGCAGAATCTACTTCACTGATGAGAATTCAGCCAGAAGAAAATATGTGGATAAAACTACTTAAATGTTACATTGAATACTACTTGTTATTCTGCTCCATGGCTAAGTACACAAGCTAAGGGTTGACTTGGTTGGGATGTGTAGGCTACCTGACCTCAAGGGTCTCTCCTGGAGTATGAGCAGTGTTCTGCCATTCACCAATGTACATCTTCCGTGCAATGCCACTCCTGAAACTGGGCCAATGACTGCATTTTTTTTTTTATTTTGCTCAATAAGAAAAATTAAAAGTCACTTGCAACACCAAATGGGGGAAATGTGTGTGTCAGACAAACTGAGTGATGGCATGTTACCTTTTATGCCTTCAACAAAATACTTATTGAGAGAGAGAGAGAGAGAGAGAGAGAGAGAGAGAGACTATGTGTATAAATTAAAATAATATTATACATAAATCAAATATAAAATATGTAATACAACATAATATGTGTATATAATGTATGCATATGTACATAATATATGTATATATTATATATATTAAATGTGTGTTGTATGTAGTTATATAGCTACATATATATGTAGTTTTGAGGATGATATCAGAAATTCAGGTTGTATTCAAAGTGTAACTAGAGGCTTTGAGTATTCTAAGAAGTAGAATATTTCTTTTGCTTGGTCCAATCTTGCTATGGTCACAGTGACTGCTATTTAGAGACTGGGCAGAAGGGTTCCTACTCATCCTTGAAGAGATCCCGGAATGGCATTTTTCAGTGGTGATGAAGATGGGTATGTTTGAAGTTGGAGGCATTAGGCATTGCTCCTGGATTGCCCATGAAAGAGTGTGTATTGAAGAGGGATGGAGAAGGGCAAGTAAGCTCTACCTAGTTCTGTAGGCTCCAGTGCTCCTCTGTCCACACTGTGTGAGATGTCTCTGACAGATGCAAGTGGAGAAGTAGAAAAGATTCTTTTGGTTATGTGGGCCTTAAGCCCAGAGCAGGAGTGAATGGGGAGATAGAGGCTGGGGTGGGGGGGAAGCCATAGTATTAAAAACAGTTGAGAGACAACACAGGGAGCTGCTGAACAGACTGCCATTTGCCTCACATGTCCCCATTAGTATTCAAACTGACGTGCACAGATAGGTAGACTGTTTGATTATCATCATCTTCTCTGAAGGGTGGGGCCAGGAACCATGAGGTTGCTAACTTGAAGCATTAAGGAGTCTACAAAGACTATCTGGATGAACACATCCTACCTGAGTTCCTYACTGGTAGCAGAGACTCCTGCTTCTGTGCTCTGGGATGAGGGACGCCCAGTGTCCAGATCTGGAAGCCAGCAGCAATAGCACAGGCCAGTGTCCACACCCAGAAAGAACTCATGGAAGGCACCTGAGCAGAGCTGGAGAACTAATGTTCTTCAAGCCATTGTACTTTCGCTTTCTGTCTTTTCTGAATATGTGGGCTGCCCTTCTCCATCTCTGTCATGCTGTCTGCAAGTCAGAAACTGTGGTAGCCTCCTCCTTCCTCCTTGTTGAGAAATTCCCAAGCTCTGAGAAACCCAAGCTCTGAACCAAGGGTTCAGGTCATTACAAAGACACTGCTGATTCAGGGTTTTGTACTTAATGAACCTTTATTGGCACGGAGGTCTAACCTTGACACACACGCTGAGTTATAGCTTGGCAGTGACTCACAGGTATTCCGTTCCTGTCCCCATGAAGCTCTTTGCAGCTAATGTGAACTGGCTTGGAGGGAGGTGCTGCCAGCAGGCGACTTACCAGTAGGAACAAAAGGTAGATGGAAGGGGAGCTTTAAAATGTAAGTATTTAGTGTTACATATTAGTAAATACCCCATCAGAAATATTTTACACATTTTTAGTACAGTTTCTTGAAAACAGGCCATTATAACTCTATGTAGACTATATTGCAAAATTAATTTCAAAAGCTGAATTCCCACATCAGTTGTTTTAGTCAAACCTACTCTTGGGGATAAAAAGCATTCTTATTCTGAAACCTCAACCAGAATTTTCTTGCTACAATAGTTTCTGGGTCACTTTCCTTCCTTGGGCTTCTGACAGGGTAGATTCTTCCTGGCAACTTTGCGGAGCCACAGTTGAAGAAAGATGGGGGTCTTTGTCCTTTTATCTCAGCTCTGTACACAGGACCTTTCTCTGTAAGGATATTTCTTTCTGCTGTGAGGACCTTTGGTTCCTCTAGATGTGATGGGACTGGAATGTCAGCATCCCAGTTCAGGCCACTGTGTGGGTCCTGTGAGTGCTGGGACAATGCTTCTTATTCATCATTTTCACTACCAAGTTGATGCCTCCTGTAGAGTTGCTACTTGGTGAGCATTTATTAAATGAAGGAGTCAGTAAGCATAATGAATCCTGTAGAAACTTAGAAGAAAGCAGTTGTTACCATAGGTCTGCAAGCATGTTAAGTCAGATGTTGACCCTTTGGCTATAACAGATATATTCTATGAAAGTTGACACAGATTGGAATGATAATCAATTGTCAGCTCTATTGTGAACCAGATGTTGGTGATGTTGCAAAATGATACAGCTATTACTGGAAACAATTAGCCATTTCTAACAAAATAATATCCATTCCTACCAAGTAGCCCAGCAATTAGACTTCTTGCCATTTATACAATGTAACTAGAAACTTATATTGTAAACAGGGACATAGTTGTTTACATTGGTCATCTCCCCAAAAGCTAAAAACTTTGGAGCAACCTAGATGAATGGGTAGATGAGTTTTGCCATATTCAGGTAATGGAGTGTTGCTAAGTTACAAACAGAAGCAAGCGATCAACCTATGAAGACAATTACAACTGTAAGAAGCAAATTTGCAAAGGTTGCATGCTTTAAGAGTCCAGCCATAGGCCCTTCTGAAAAAGTCAAAAGCCATGGAGACAGTAGGAAAGATTGTTTCCTCTAAGAATTTGAGGATGCATGAGAGGGAATGCTTAGAGGACAGTAAAGCTTCTGTTTGATACTGTAATGCATGTCATTAGACATCCCAAAACCCCAACGGCACACCCCACCACAGTGAACTCTATTGGGATGATAACATATGTCCCACTTACACATTAACACAGTGTGCTAATGATGGGGTGGGGTGTGGGGAGAAGGCAGAAGAGGTGAGGCAGTATAGTGTAGTTTGTGTTTTTTCTATTTCTCTTCAGATTTTCTGCTAAAATTGCTTCAAGAGATGAGAGACATTAAAGGCTGTTTGTCCTGCAGGCCATGTGGGTTATCTCAGAGTAGACATGAAAGTCACATGATCACAGAATTCTCATGGAGGTCTGGTATGCAAGTAGGGGACATGTGATTCGTTAGAGACCTAAAAGTTGTCTCAAGATGTTATTGGGTTTCTGGGGTCATGTTTTCAGAACCAGAGATCGGGGTTCACAGTAGCCCAGACATAAGCCACATGTGAATTTAAATACCACTAGTTACAACATGAGTGCCAAAGTGTGTCAGAGTACAGCTCTATGCATTTCTGTACATGCTTAGCTGGGATAACACTACAGAGTCAGGAATGTGTGGCTCACAAAGCCAAAAATAGTTCCCAGTTGCCCAGCCCTTAGGGGATAGCTGCCTGATGCTTGGCCTACTTGGTTGGTTGCATTGATTTCAATCTGGACGTGGTAAAAGGTTGCTTGGCATTTCCTGTTCCCTCACCCCACACTGCGTGCACCCACATTTTTTATGTACAAACAAATAAAAGATATACATTAAAAAACTCAAATACCAATTATTGAAAGGAGCACTGACTTGAGTATTTTAATAAATGCAGCAGACACTGGGATTGCTATTTGCCTTTTCAGGGCTTGACCCTGAGAGAACAAAAGACCTGCCTTCATTCCTATGGAGAGGGTAGGGAACCTTACAGCATGGTGAGCCCCAGTATGTAAGAGAATCAGGATATCACTTGCATCTTGAAAGTTAAGTCCCACACGCTATCAATCACTGCCTTTGGCATAGCCATGGGCTGTGTCACAACCCCATAGAGATTGGACTGCAGTTCCTGGTTTAAGTTCGCTTTCCTCTGAGCACTGTTGATATTGGCAGGGATTTTCAGCTCTCTCCCCTGGAAAGTAACTTTCTACACATATTTCTCAGGGCACACGTATTTATATACCATCTATAATGTGGGATCTTGTGAAAGGGTGTGTGCTTGCCGCACAGCATAGAGTGGAGCTATTCAGTTCCATCGCTCCCAGAAGGTGGGTTTACATCCCCTGGACAGCTTGGGCTGCCTTGGTCCAGCAGATGTTTTATTTGGTTTTTCTCTGTCTCAATCGCATAGGGTRCTAAACACTTTTTTTTTTAAAGAAAATGTATTTTAAGGGTGGAGTCAATGTATTTGAAAGTCTAAGAGATTTATTCAAAAAATTAAAGAAGATACATATAGATTGCCAGTATTTGCTACCTTCTCTATACTGACAAGTGCTTTTTTAAATCCAGATTTTCAAATAGTTACACATAAGATATCACCATATGTTTCTTAGCTGTGAAACATGCATAGAAAAAATTTAATTGGACTTTTGAATATTTGTTCTTAATGTGAATATAAGTAACACCTACGAATGTCACTTATAAAATAATTGTCCTGGTAACGTGTGTAAACTGCTGTAGAATCCACCCTATGTATTGCTAGCATCGCATGTCTGAAGTTCTGAAGATCCTGTCCTGATTAAATAGAGTGTATTTGAGGGTACTGTGTGCTTTCATGTCCCCATCTGCAATACCTAAGAATGATACATCTTAGGTCCAGTTCAGCTTCCAAGATTCTGTTTCTGGTGAGATCCTCTTAGTGGTTTTGTTGTTTTGTTGCTGTTGTTGTTGTTTTTGAGAATCAGATGATACTGTTGATTTTGAGATGAGTAGGGAATAGAACTGCAATCACATTCTATCATGTCCATGATGTTTGTCAAATAATTGCATGAGGTAACTAAAGAAAGCATCATATTTAAAAATGAGGGGAAATCTCTCTCTCTCTCTCTCTCTCTCTCTCTCTCTCTCTCTCTCTCTCT
>BDUI01012161.1:40544-50668 GCA_002335545.1 Apodemus speciosus
TGTGTGTGTGTGTGTGTGTGTGTAGTCTTATGAACCAACTTAGAATCTGAGTCATTGTTTTTCTCTGGTGTAATACAAAGAGTCTTTGGTGCGCTAGCCTCCCAGTTATGATGGTTATCAGACGAGAGACAAGCTATCTAAGGGATAAAAGCTAGTTTCTGAAAATGACAGGCAGATTGAGCTCTGTAGGATGCCTCAGGAAGTCTGTTGAAATTCGTGTGTGTGTGTGTGTGTGTGTGTGTGTGTGTGTGTGTGTGTACAGGTTCCCTATAGATATAGATGCATACGCTTTACTTTTCATATTATTAGGTGTATGTAGGCTCTGGAAACTAATCATCAACATGACCATAAAAATGCCTGTGAGTGGACAATCATGACATGTATGTTTGGTTCTTCCCAGAAATGATTTCATAGTGTATTTAGCAATCAGGGTTAGTCTTCTGTTGCTTTATAATCAATTACCACTAAGATAGCAACATAAAATAACACCTGTTCATTGTTATCATATGTAGTTCACTGGGCCAAACACAGTGCTGGATGCTTGAATGTGAAACTGCCCTCCACAGGCTCATAGATTTTGACACACAGTTCTTTGCTAATGGTGTCGTTTTGGAGAGTTATACTATCCTCGGGGCAGGAAGCATAGCTAGTAGGGATGATTCACTGAGCCTAGACACTTGAGGGGTAGAGCCCAAGCCCACTTCTAGAACAAGCTCTTTGGGCTTCTCACTTCCTGTTAAAAGACACTCTCACCGCCAGACCTTCCCTAACAATATGTGATATTTCCTCTAATATCTTACCCTCCTTCTTTTGTTTCATTTATTCTGTTAAATACCTTTACACAAGGAGACTTGGTGGAAGAAGGGACTTAATTGGCTTTCAGTTCCAAGTTATGGTCTATAGGTGCAGGAAAGTCTCAGAGGTAGAAGCTTGAGACAATTGCTCTGCCACACGGACAGTGAAGAGCAGAACTGGGCACAGCCATGCTGCCTGGTGCCTTCAGCTACCTTCTGTCACTCTTAGTCAGTCCGGCCCCCTTCCTTGACCAGGGGACAGCACTGCTCACTGTGGCCRTGACTTCCTGTATCTACTGAGAATTGTATTCATTACTTTACTGTTGCTGATACACCACCATAAGCAAAAGTGACTTATGGAATAAGGAGTGTATTTGGCTCTGGTGCCAGAGGGGTAAGAGTCCATCATGGACAAAAGACACAGCAGCAGCAAGCTGCGGTCTTGGCAGCCACAGCAGGAAGCTCAGAGCTCACATCTCAACCACACACATGAAGCAGATCGAGTGAACTAGAAGCGGTGTGAGGATTAAGTCACACACACACACACACACACACAAGATGTCTGAGTTTTCTTCTCAGCATCTCACAAGACAGAAACCCAGATTGCAAGTAATGGCTGCAATCTTGTCTGACACTCAGGACCTCCTCGTGACTCCTTACAGTCGTTGGCAGAACTGAATGTCTTAAGGGTACAGCATCAGGGTCCCTGTTTTCTGGAATGTCATTACCGGATGACTTGTTTCAGCTCTTAGAAGCCACCTTCAGGTCCCAGCCCTCAAGGGGGCCAGTTTCTTGCATTGCAAAGTAGAATAGAGAATATACTAGAATCCTCCATGTCACCTACTCATTTAAAACAAACAATAGCTGAGGTCTTTGACAACCTTTCCTAGTGAATTGACCTTGCATGTTTTTTTTAATTTATTCACTTTATATCCTGATCCCAACCCCCTCTTCCCAGTCTCCCCACATAGCCCCCTTCCCCTTTCCTATGGGAGTGGGGAGGTCCCCCTGACCTGATGTACCCACTCTGGCCCATCAAGTCACAAGGCCCATCCTYTCCTGCTGAGGCCAGACAAGGCAGCCCAGTTAGGGGAACAGGATTCACAGGGGCAACAGAGTCAGAGACAGCTTCCRCTCCAGTTATTGGGGACCTGTGTGAAGGCCAAGCTATACATCTGTTACATATGTGTGCAGGGAGCTTAGGTTCATCCCATGACAAACATTTTCTTACTGGTCTAAGCCTGAAAATAGTATCCCAAGGATTCTAGGTACCTGACAAATTAAGATCTTCACGAGCCCCAACTGATGTCATTATGCCATTTTTAGAGTTTATGAAGAARCTGGCTTCCTGGCCTGGCAGGCTGGCGAAGTTGTCTTAAGGCTCATTCGGAGGTTTGTCTCCAACCCTACAGAAGCTATCGGTGATGGTGCAGCTCCCAGGCCTAGGGAAGGTGACCTTGGCGTCTCACCTTCCACTTCTTTAACCAGTGGCTCCTTATGTCCACACCCTGGTGTGTCTTTGCCATTGTGGATCCCTCTCCTGGGATCACAAATTCTTACTTATAATAACCCCCAAGACTGAGCACTGTGTGCCAGCTTCAATTCTAAATCCTCTGCTGAGAGTGTGTATCTCAGAATCCAGGTTCGTCAGACACCTGTTCTTAAGAGCACGACTTATGACAGCTCAGAACCTGGGCATGATCTMTGGCTCTCAGAGGAGGCTGTGTGGATTGGACAGATGCTACTGGGTATGTTTTAAACCATCCTTTGTATAGATCTCAAGAGGAAACATTAGTATTCTCTACATGGAGGGTGTGTTGATTAGCTTCCTAAAAAAATAATTAGTGAAGACCTTTTTGACACTCTGTAGTTCGATCATTGCCTTGTTTTCATTAAGAAAAAAAATATCAAAACAACAGGGACATGCAATTTTATCTTCCTGAAAATCTCTCCCTTCAGAATAGAAAGACCTCCAGCAATATCTAATTATTCCTCTGCCTTTTAATTTGATGGCTTGAGAAATGTTTTGTGGTCTTTAAGAATGTCTATAGAAATTTCCTATCCCTGTCTCAGATCAAATTGTTTAAATGATGGATGGTGATTTTATATTGAGCCGTGATAATAGCATCTCATTTACTGCTCCTTAAGTGATTTTACCCACATCTTAACACATGTAGGTCAAGTTACTCCTTCAGACAAAAAAAAAAATAAGTATGAATAAAAAGGGATAGGAAGTGGAAGGAAGCCAATTATGCAATAGCTTTAGACTCTGAAGTGAGACAGTTGTGATTTGCAATATTGACTGCTTTCTCTTGATTATAGTCATTCTTCAGCCATTTATTACAATAGAGATCATAACTCATGGACCACACTTGTTTTAAACTAAAAAGTAAATAAGTACGAGGAAATGGGATGRACGAGGAGGTGAATGGAAAGTAGCGTCGTYGTCGACCTCRGTGAATCGCTGCCAAGCAGATAATCCCGTTTAGCAGTTTGAAGCATTGTGTCTGATGAATAACATATTATACTTCTGTCAGACAAACTCAGGTTTCTTTCTGTCTACTGTGTCATGCACACCCCTCCTTTTCTGTAATAGGTTGAAGATAAATTTTATGCTGTTTCTGTCAAGTAGGAGAAAATGGAGAGAAAAAAAAATCCCCAGCTGGCAGCAGTTGCTGAATTTTGTGATCTCACATTGAGCAGACCATGTATTCTGCCAGCCTTTTCAATCACCGACTCCTGCCAATCTTCTGATGAGCCCAGGAGTGGTCCTCTCCACTGGGGGAGGTAAGCCCCACCTCAATGGCCCTGAGGCCATACATCATCTTTGTTGAATATTAAGTCACTTGACTTCTAGGCTCAAAGGACCATCATGCAAGTCTCACACCTCAGAGGGCCTGTGTGATAACGTGGCTTCCTTGTCAATGGGACACAATCTAGAGTCATCTGGGAAGACAGTGGCCATGAGGCTGCTTAGGTTAGATTGACCTATGGTGTATCTATTGGGTGGCAGTGGTGTTCTTAATTCTGTTAATAGATATGAAAATGCCCAGCCTGAAAGTGGGTGGTGCCATTTCCTGGATTTCCATCCTGGACCATAAAAGAGGAGATCTGTGGTAAGCTGAGCATGACAAGTGAGAGCGAGGGCTTTCTCTGCTCTTGACGTGGGTGTGACTAAGTTCCTGCCACCCTGGCTTCCCGGCTCTGATGGACTGGAACCTGGGACCGTAAATGGAAGAAAGCCTTTCTTCCTTGAAGTTGCTCTTGTCAGAATATTTTTTTGCTGCAACAAGAAGTGAAACTTGGACAGCTCCTGTCCTAGTAGATGTGTCTGTGATTCTTTCAAGAACCAGACAGAAGATGTGGCAATGAATGAGGGATGAACAGATAAAGAGGGACCCATCCATTCAACTAATGGGTGGAATATATGAAAGAGACTGGAGTCAGGTTTGGTTTCTTTTCCTCCATTCTTTCTTTTTCCCCTCYCTCTCTCTCCGGTCCCCCAACCCCAGAAGAAGGGTAGTCCAGGGAAAAGTAGGAAGGGGTGTTTATTATTAAACATATAGAATTTCACATGACAGTGACCCTTTATGGTGTTGAAGGAAGAGGAGCTTTCTACGTGTGGGAGAGTGAGTCTAGACCAGTGGTTCTCATCCTGTGGGTCGCAGCCCTTAGGGGGTTGAAGAGCCCCTACATATATCCTGTATATCAGATATTTACATCATAATTCAAAGCAGTGGCGAAATTACAGTTATGAAGTAGAAATGTAAGTAATTTTTTACCTGAGGGTCACCACAACATGGGGGACCATGCTAAAGTGTCACAGCATTGGGAAGGTTGAGAAACACTGCTCTAGACATAAGTTTCATATGTGGAAGAAATGCATGCTTGCTATTGGCTTGGTAATGGGCATTCAGTGTTCAGTGGTCATGGCTTGGGACTGGCTTTTCTCATTTGTACTTTATGTACAAAACTCTCTGGCRTGAAAGGTGAGTTCAGGCTTCCTATCGAGAATGAACAGCTCTGCCTGGGGCCAGAAAATAATTTACTCTGAAACTTCGAAAGCAAAATTAAAATACATTACCCTCTGGTCATAACATGCTTGAAACCATTAGGATACAAAGATTAGGGGTTTAGATTGGATCCACGGAAGGTACCACACATGTGCTAGATTATCACTTTGAAATGAGGTCAGCACTTTGTAGACTTTAAACAACTGAATAACGGGAGAGGGAAGAGAGTCTGAGAGCAAAAGAAGCAGGGATGGGGGTAGGGGGGAGAGACAGAGACAGACAGACAGACAGGTAGACAGACAGGTAGACAGACAGACATATTTTGCTTTGAGGAAGGCCTGTGAGTTTCACCTCAGCCTTTATGTCTGCCAGTATGGTTCCTAGATCTTGATGGTAGTTTTCTTCTTTTCCCAGATGCTCCATGAGGCGATTCTGTGCACAGTCTGGGTGTACACATGCCGTCTCCCAGGACCTCGTAGTTGGGTATGGGATTTTTCAAAAAGAGGCTAGGGCTACCATCCGAGAGAAGTAACTTCATGCAGGAAGGATGCTAGGATGCTGCACATTCAGAGCAGAGAAATAGGAAGCGGGCAAGCACACTTTGCAAGCAAATGCTGTGGCCTGCATCCAGGCACCTGCCAGGTGGCAGTTGTTAGGAATGGTAAAATGGTTCTGGATCTAAGAACTCATCCATCCCCAACTGCTTGCATTTGGTGAGCTGCCAAGTCTAATTCTCTTAGTATCACCTTACCCTTTCTGCTAATTTTTTTTGTGCCAACAGCTGTCCAGTCACATTGCCTAAAGGTTTTCAATTGAAAAAAAGAATGGCAGCATTAATCAATGTTTCTATACTAGCATCTACAACTTCTTCAATATATTTATTTACTTAACCCTCCACCAAAGGCAACATTTCTTTATAACTGATTACGTTCAGAAAATAGGCAGATCACTCCTCTGAATGCCAGCTCTGCTCCTAACCTCCTTGCTTTGATCCATAAATTCTCTCATTTTATTGTCTCTGTGATTGTGCTGGACTCCCTTTGTGGTCTCCCTGGGAACCAACATGCAGAGAGAGGCGGACTCTAGATCCTGCACTAAGCTGTCCCCAGCCCTCTGGTCCTTCTTGTTCCTCTTCCCATCCTGGTGAGCCTTGTTCTCAAAGTACACCTTGGCCTATGCATTCTGGGCTAGCACACCTTTTCCTCATCTTTCTCAACCCTTGGCAGCCATGAAAGTCAGTTCAGATCCTATCTCCTCTGTGCAGTTTCTCTTAACCTCAGGAGTCGGAAGTCTCAACCAACACTTAAACTCTTTAGGAACAGAACCTCCTACCTGACGTCTGGCAAGGAATATCAAGCATGGTTATTTATTATTGTTCTATATAACTAAATTCCTAGAGGGAGGCAACTGTTATTCTAGCTCCCTTCTGTGCCTGGCTAATTTTTTTCTACATAGTAAATGCTCAGTAAATATGCAATAGATGATTGGTTTCATTCCTCTTATGGCCAGCTGTTCTGAATTACAAAGAGTTTTCCCCCCCATGAAAACAGTAATAGATGTTAAAACATTCTGAAATGCCATCGTAAATCTATGATCCTTCCCTCCCTTTACTGTGTACTTACCCACAAAGTGGGAGGATTTTCAGTTAGTGTTATTTTTGCTAGATACCATCAATTCCTACTCTTGGACTCTAGAAGTTGCATATTCACAACATAATATATAATTTCCCTTTTCATGTAGGTGGTGTGYATGTGTGGGGGAGGACACATGTGTAGGGGTATGCATGCAAATGTGTACAAATGCATGGAGAGGCCCAGTGTTGAGGATCTGGTATAAATCTTGATCACGCTTCCCATCTTATTTTAGTGAAGTGGGTCTGTCAATCAAACTCAGAGCTTAACGCCTATGGGACTATCCTTGTTAGCTGGTTTAAGTATTCCCCTTCTTAGACTGTATTAATACCAGGCTACCCACCATGCCCACCTGATATCTATGTGGGCTCTGGAGATTTGAATTCTGATCTTCAGGCTTGTGTGGCAAGTGCTAAACTATACAGCAGTTCCCCCTTCGCCCTCCCCCACCCATAACTGCATTCCTTAGGATAATTTAAATATACCTAACTTACTTATTTTCCAATAATATTTATTCCTGTCAGTTACAGCAAAGGAGAGTATTTGGCTTCATTTTTGGAGGTATTTCCCATTGATACTTAAGTAACTTTATTTGCAATCTAATCAACAAAGAATTCTTCCCCTGTGAGTGGGGAACTCCGGGTGTCAGTAGATTGAGCAGGCTGTGTCTACACCACTGCCATGTGGTGGTGGGTACATGTGTATTTCCACATCACTGGGAAGCCTGTCCCTCATCTGGCCACCTGCTCTGTCATTACTCACTTGATTGTGGTATATTATCCCAGGGAAAAGCAGAGCCAAAAGGCTGGGAAAACTCTGTGCTCAACAAATACAGAATTGAGAAATGTTTCAGTAATTTTTTTTGAAGTGTAGGGAGTTTCACAATCCTATTATCTTCTCAGCTTTGAAATCAGCAACACTCTAAAAACTTAGGTTTTTTTTTTTTCCTTTCTGAAATTATTTGGCGGGAAAACCTGGCCCAAGTTGACATCTGGGTATGTCCAGTATTTATTCCATCAAGTTGATGTCATCTTCCAGTATAGAGATACTACCATCCAGACTGTTGGGACTGCTTAGCAAGCACAGGCACTTGCTGCCAAGCCTGATGACCTGAATTCAATCCTCAAGACCCTCATGGTAAAAGGAGAGAATGGATTTGGGCTCTCGGACCTTTACATGTATAGTAAGACGTGTGTGTGTGTGTGTGTGTGTGTGTGTGTGTGTGTGTGTACTAACAAATGTATGTAAACCGCTTATATATATAAAGAAGTAAAAGAGGAAAGAACTATTAATACCTGGGAAAATGGCATAGTCAAGTCTTCACACCTGTCCAGTCCCATGAAAATCCCAGCGCCTTCCTAGGATGAGTTGGGATGAACGCGGAACAGGAGGACTCACTTAAACTTTCTAAATATAAACAGTCCTGAGCTAAGGTTGCATGCCCAGCTCCAAGAGATATGGCACAAAAGTGGATTCAGTGTCACTTTCTGGCTGCCTGGAACACCAGNAATCCCAGCGCCTTCCTAGGATGAGTTGGGATGAACGCGGAACAGGAGGACTCACTTAAACTTTCTAAATATAAACAGTCCTGAGCTAAGGTTGCATGCCCAGCTCCAAGAGATATGGCACAAAAGTGGATTCAGTGTCACTTTCTGGCTGCCTGGAACACCAGSCTCCTGCCATTCTTTACCATGTTACCCAGTTTGATAACTCTCTGTGCTATTCATGGTCACCTCGTATGACCTAAGGGCTCTCATCTTGTTTGTGTCTGTGCCCCTTCTAACTAGAGATCCTGGAGTGGGGTTCTGCTCTGCGGATTCGTGTGTGTGTGTGTGTGTGTGTGTGTGTGTGTGTGTGGGTGTGTGTGTGTGTGTGTGTGTGTGTGTGCGCCATGCAGCTTGCAGCTGCCTGCCTTCCTGGGATGTGCAGCTGACTCTACTGTGCTTCAGCATGATCTCCTGAATGCTGCTGAGGAGCTGCCTTTTCCAACATGTCAGCAGTGAGGTGCATGGTCTGGACGCCTGTGTCCACCTCCTGCCACAATACACAGAAAGTTCTTTAAGTTGTCACTAGGCCTCAGTGTCATTTGGCACTGGGAACTCCCAACAATCCAGGCTTTCGACTGTTTTCTTTCTCGTCAGAGATCGTCTGTCAGCCATGTTCATCGGTGAGGCAGAAAGCTGACAGAACTCCAGGTCCTCTTACTTCTTAGTCACGGAGTGTGGAGTTCCCTAAAGTCTGGTTCTCTGTCCTTCTGTTCGCAGTAGTTACAGATGACTAATTTGACAATAGCAGGCCTCCAGTCAAGATTTTCTGGCTTCAGACGATTTGGTGTGCGAATGTACGTATGCTTGTGTAGGCCAGCTGATGCAGCCCTTAGTAGCCGTGGCTTCATGTCCCTCTACCCAGTTGGAGCACCTCCACATGGGCACAGGCAGGCTTCCCAGCAGGTGAGCACGTGAGAATGCCCCAGTTCAATGTTCGGCCCTACGATTCATTTGCTGTTTTCAGTAGAGTCTGATTTTCATCTGGGCCCAGGGATCTTCCCAGGGGCTCATGGGATGGTTGAAATTTCTCCAAGGCGCCGTTATGGGCAAGGGGCTGACTTTTTGTTCAACCCAGCTTTTAAATCTTCCTAGGTCTATTTCGGTGACTTTACAGTCCTCGGGGATGTTTAAGAAGCACAGAAGTCTGGCTATATTGCAGATACTTAACTCAAGCTTTCCCAACAATCTAGGCTTTCGACTGCTAATTAATAGCTATTTTTGGACTGGGCTAAGTGAGGATTTTGGAGTTAGCATTCCTCTGGATCTCTGTCTTCTAGTAAAACTTGGAAGTGGACAGCAGAAATTATATGGCAATTCTGTGCCAAAATTCAGGTTCTCTTTTCCTTGGTCATGGGAAGTTGTAAAAGTTTAAGTGTAGAGTGTGATCAATTCATAGAGAATGTCAGGAGCAGGCATGCTGTGCAAATGAAGCCTGCATAGWCCAGGGGGGAATTTAAGTTTGTGGTTTTGGTTTACTTTAGCATAAACTGAACTTCATCTTTCTTAATTAGCTTTGTCTTTTCTTTGTTAAAAAAAATACTTCAAATCTTTTATTACTACTATATATTCAAATATCTACTTATTTTTTGTCATTTTGAAATAAAGTTATAATTAATAGTTGACACAGGAGAAAGAAGTTAAGCTGAGAGAGTAAAGTCTGTGAATAAGTCTCTGTAAAAATTCCAGCCTGGCGTGTAATTTCAGTTCATTACCTGTGCATTAAAAAAGGGAGAGACAGCTTAGCYTTTAAGCTACCTTCTTATCCTTGGAAATTTAAAAATGTAAAATTTGCTTCCAGAGGGTGAAGATGTCATTTCTTGAATACAAAAGGAGCRTGTGAGAATGTAAAAGGGGGAAATAACAAAACTGAGTTTAGGYACACTCACTYCACGGAGCCCAGGCCCTTGCTTGGCACGGTTTCCCACGGGCAGGTGCACCAGCTACGTGTGACTGTGCCATCTACATGGTCTTTTTGGCTGATGCAGTGTTGATCAAGACAGTGTTGGGCAGAGTTCARAGTCTTGTCTGCAGGGTTTCATTGCTACTTTGGGGGAAGAAAGACTTTCTACTGGGTTTCTGGATTTACCAGCATGTTACTAGATAAAACAAGAAACTTGTGGGAATTATTCAGGCACCATG
>BDUI01012162.1:13899-26109 GCA_002335545.1 Apodemus speciosus
TCTGAGGATGGAGGACACACATCTGAGGATGGAGGATGCTCACTAAACGTTCCAGCTTCTAGAAATGGAGAACTACAAGGAAATGGATTCTTCCTGGAGATGCAAAGCAGGAATTACAAGGTATTGATGCTATGACTTTACCCCTCGTGAGAATTCCATCTTTTCCAAGTATAGCATAAATTTTAAWTCACACTTTTGTGATAATTTATTACAGCATAGAAAGAGAATGCCTGATTTTAAACAAGAAGGAACTCTTTGCGGCATTCCCTTATATTAATGTGTATTGTTTACAAATCAGCTTTCATAACCAACAATTTAAAGATTAGCTGAAGCATGTTTTTAAACCTTCGCTCCTTCTGGTTTGAGGGTTGCAATGGGATCAATACATGGGCTGTTCCTTTCTCCCTAATGTTTCACTGAGTGTGCTTTAGTGTCTAAGTAAAGTTATTCCCGGGAAGACTCTGGAGTTAATAGTGGCCTGCTCTCAATAGCAGAAGACCCATGATTTAATGCCTTAAAGTATTTGCAAGAACCATGCTTTGCACTTAGGGTTTTTTCGCTCTGGTTTAGATTTGGAAAGCATGCACATGTAACAAATTGCCTAGTTATACCACTAACTTAAACAATTTTCATCTTTTAATTTACATCATCTGTGCATTACTGTGCTGTACAACTGTGTTTGCTTTGTTAGTTTAGGATATTTCTATGTTGTTATCAACAACTTTCATTTGGTTTAAATCCTAACAGGAAGGTGTGTATTCAATCAATCCCTTGACCCCAAAGAACTTGTAAGCCCACTCCGCATCTCTCTTTCTACCAATTTTTCAGTGTCACATAGACACTACACAGTGTAGAAGGAAGAAAACATACTGAGACTTGAGATGCCTGAGTCTAAGGCCTAGCTGAGTAACCCCCTCTTCCTGTGTTGCTTCCAAGTCACCTCAGAAGGGCAGTGTATGCATATTCATTAAGTGATGAGAGGATTGACAGGATCAGCRCTCCCCAGATTCCAAACCCTATGATGACCAAGGGAAGTATGCGCCCATCACTCATAGAGGAGAAAACTCTCAGTCGCACCAACGTGAAACCAAGCCAGATAACCCGATCTGGTATGATCCATACATAACTCAGCAACAATGTGGTCACAATCTCGCCTGTTTTTTTTTAAGGAAGATTTTGTGTCTGTCATTTAATTTAGATATCTGTAATTTTCTCCAGAACCAGAAGAAAGCCAGTAAGCATCTCTAAGTCAAAGAGGAATATATTCCAGTTGCTGATGCATTACAGTTTATTTATCTGGTCAGTTCTCCTGGCTCATACTTTTGGACGTCCCAGGCATGTACCTCCTATAACGGAGGATATCAAATTGTTTAACTTGTGTTCTTTAAGCACTTTTTTGAAGTACTAGTTTATTAACAACACTGCAAATAAATTACCAAGTTCTCGTAAGATATATTTAAAGTCTTTTTCAATAATCAGAAAAGTATCCATCATTAACTTAATAAAAAATAACTTTAGAAAGAAAATTGAAAACCATATGATGAAAAACATACCTATCAAAATCTACCTAAAACAACTCCTATTCTAAATGTTTTCCTTCTCAAAAGAAAGACACAATCAAAATGAAAATCACAACAGCAGTTGCACACCAACTTTCTGTTGACTGTACAACTAAAATGAGGCTAAACGCAATATAACCAGGTCAGAAGAAAAGGAAAGAAGTGGGCTCGCTCTGCATCTCCTACTCAAATACATTCAAAAATATTATTTACAATGATCTGTTCAAAAACATTTCCCAGGAATCTGTCTGTATTTAGCGAAATAAGAATTCCACTTCAGGACCCCATAGGAAGACCAGCAATATCATCTAACTTGGGTCCCCGATTCTCTCAGACACTGAGCCAACAGCCAGACAGCATACACCAGCTGATATGAAGCCCCCAACACATATACAGCAGAGGACTGCTGGGTCTGGCCTCAGTGAGAGAAGAAGCACCTAATCCTCAAGAGAATTGAGGCCCCAGGGAGTGGGGAGATCTGTTGGGGAGGTGGGCATCGTTTTGGAGACAAGGGAAGAGGAATGGGATGAGGAACTGTAGGGAGACCAGCAGGGAGATAATGACTGGACTGTAAAAAATATATATAAACAAATATTAAAGACAATTAAAAAACAACTAGGAAAAAAAGAATTTCACTTCAGACTTCAGTTTTCAAGTGACACAAGTACTTCTGTCCCATCAGTTTCTACTCTGTGCACACAAATGTCTCACCCACTTCTTCCCCAAACAAGTACTCATTCGCATCTGCAGATCTCTTCTAATTGCATAGACTACTTTCACATGAAAAGAAATTTCCTATACAGTAGTAGTTGATTAAAGAAATCTCTAATGATGAAAAAACAAAGGTTGGCAATGTACCCTGTTCCCACTTGTGGTCTAGACTCTGGAGAAACGGTCCAAACCACAAGCAACTCTTGTTTGGGAAACACGGTACAAAGTGATTTCTCAGGAGTTCTATAAACACTTGGGAGTCTTATCATCAACTGACTATTAAAAAATACAGGAGGATGTCTTCTTCATCCAAAGGTACCATCTTCAAAGTTACCTCCCACCATATAGTCAGCAATATCAGTGTCCCACCCACTCTCCAAACTGCATGAGTAAGATCTAATTGTMCTTCATTTGGAAGTATCTGCCTCCATTATCTGTCACTTCCCCTGTGGAAACTCTATGTAGAAAACGACTCAAGGGAGGAATATTTCTTTCTCACAAATAAAAGTCTAAAATATCTAGGCTCAGTCTTTGTAAATTGCTTACATCAGAATATGTATATGTATATGTATATATATATATATGTATTCATACATATATGATTACACATAATATATATATATATATATGATTACAAACATAAATCCCAATATATTATATTTAGCTGAATAGGGAATAAAATACAAAGAGCTTTCTGTAAAGTAACCAGAGTAAGCAGGGATTCTCGTTTTTAATGAGCAAAATGATCTATTTATATTTCTAAGCAGCAATTAACTCATTAAAAAGATTGCTTAGCATGCAGACAGCTTACCAATACATCAAGTCTTTTCTTGGTATCAATTTTGTTCCATTATGTCTCTATTTTTAATGAAGTCTTGATGGATTCTTTTTGAGGACCCTCTTTCCTAAAAACATGGAATATTTTGTCTGACTGCCTGTGTCATTTGAAGCGCCAGCATCCAGTCGCAATATTTTCAAGTATGTAAAAAATACATATACATGAAGTAATTAAATGAAAAAATATATTTCAATTTTTCAATCATCTTTACAGTTTTATGGTTTTATGTCTCACTTGACATGTTATGAAATAACTTCCGGTGTCACAGCACTGTCTGAAGCTTTTGTTAAATATCCCATTTGAAACTGCTTTTGTTAAATATCCCATTTGAAACTGGTTTATTGTCAGCTTATCATGTTTATCAATGGCATACATGTGCAAATTTTTGCCTTCCATGAACTGAAACTACCTGTGCTGCTCCACTTGATGGAAAGTATGGACTTTGAGCTATATGCTCTTCTATTTCTGACCTTGGTCTTCATGTGAGGGCTAGACAAAGTTGAGCAAGATATTTAACATCTCTGAAATTTCAAAAGGAGATCATAACACYTTGTGAAATTAACCAAGGCTTTTTTCTGTGGCATTATTAACATTTTATACTACATACTTTTTGAAGACAGGGTCTCAGGCTAGCTTTAAACTCAGTATATAAGTGAGGATAATTNTTTGGTTGATGATTTTTGTCCCTAGGAGCTCTGGGAGTACTTGGTGACTCATATCGTTGTTCCTCCTATGGTGCTGCAAACCCCTTCAGCTCCTTGGGACCTTTCTCTAGCTCCCCCATTGGGGACCTGTTTTTTAATGTGGGTCTTAAGATAAAAATCTATGGCAGTGCACCTGCTCAGGAAATACTATTCTAAATAAGTACACCCTTGGTCCTATACCACATAATCTTTTAAGGTAAAGACAGTATTAGGTATTATATACTCAACTAATACTCCTATATCTTCTGATCATGAATACTAAAATCTCTCAAAAGGTTAGCAAACAAGAATTCAGAAACTGTTTCATAAATTATTAGTTAATCCTGCCAAACATGGTTTAATAAATGATTAAATATTAATATACATTAAAGCACAAGGCATTATCATGCATGTTTATATCTGGGTACGTGTGTGATGATTGTATATGTGCATGTATTTTTGAATATATATATATATATATATATATATATATATATATATATATGCCAAATGCTGACATCAGATGTCTCTCTCCATGGCTCTCCACCTTTTACATTGAGGCAGTCAAGGTTCTTCACTGAGCCCAGTTGTCTCAGATTCTGCTAGGCTAGTTAACCAGTTAGCTCTTTGAATCCATGGTCTCAGCCTCACATTCTATAATACAAACTTTAAACTGTAAGAGAATTGAGAGATGGCTCTGCAGTTAAGAGCACTTATTGCTCTTGCAAAGGAACCAAGCTCAATTCCCAGTACCCACATTGTGGCTCCSGACCATCAGTCATCCCATTTCCAGTAGATCTGAAGTCTTCTCTGACCTCCATAGGTACCAGTTATGCACATAATGCAGAAATATACATTCATGCAAAGCACACAGCATACACATGAAAAAAATCTAAACACCAAACCACCCACCCATCTCTAATCTAGTACCTATTGACACTGCATTATTGTCTTGCCTTCCTAGTCTCTGCAATCAAATGTCTGACTGGTAAACAAAAGAAAAGAAAAGAGAAGAGAAGAGAAGGGAAGGGAAGGGAAGGGAAGGGAAGGGAAGGGAAGGGAAGGGAAGGGAAAAGGGAAGGGGAAGGGAATGGAGGGGAGAGGAGAGGGAAGGGGAGGAGATGAGTGAAGAGAAGAGAAGAGAAGAGAAGAGAAGAGAAGAGAAGAGAAGAGAAGAGAAGAGAAGAGAAGAGAAGAGAAGAGAAGAGAAGAGAAGAGAGGCTTTACTTTGCAAGGTTTCAGAGGATATCAGTCCAGGATGGAAGAGAAGGCAGAGCCTTCTCACAGCATGGGCTGTGGAGGTGGGAGTGTAGTGAAAAGAACTGAGAGTTCAGTTGAGACAGCAACCCTCAAGAAATGGCACTGATCTCTCCCCTGCAAAGAACCAAGTGTACAAACACATATAGGAGACATTTCACATACAAACCATAACGTACACATAAAACCTACACTACACCAACCAAAAGAGTACACATGGAGAGACCACGGCTCCATCTGCATATGTAGCAGAGTATGGTCTTATCTGGTATCAATGGGAGGAGAAGCCCTTGGTCCTGTGAAGGCTCTATACCCCAGTGTAGGGGAATGCAAAGTCAGTGAGGTGGGAGTGGATGGGTGGGTGGGGGAGAACCCTCAGAGAAGTAGGGGGAGGGAATGGGATAGGGAATAACTTTTGAAATKTAAATAAACAAAATATTCAATAAAAACCTTTAATAAACCTATCATTTTATTAGTAGATCTGAATTCACAAGAWTAAAACACCACCATATGGTATAGACACACGAAATGAGAAATCACTGAAAAATAAAATCTTGTCTAATTATTTAAAAAAAAATTGGCCACCATTTAAGGGGGAAATTATAAATCATTGCAATTATAAGCATTTAGTTATGCTTATTTTGAAACATGTGAAACTAGAATAAGCTGAAGCACACATTGTTAAGCAGATATCAGTTTCAACACTGTTTGACATTTTATCTTTTAATTTCACCAAAAGGCAGCCGTTCGCACAGTTCTGTCATTGCTTAATCCAGGAATGTAGCAAACACTTGGGCTCTGCTTCCCCTCTCGTATATTAAATAGTCATCAAAGTGCCAATTGGCAGTATTTTATGAGTAATTTCTCACCACCAATGGAGACGAAGACAGAAGAAACAGAATGCAAGCCTTGATCAGTGGCATTAGTAAGATTTACCACTAGATATTTGCTGTGAGCCACTCATCAGTTTAAAAGTGTGCCTCCTTTAGTGTTTGAAAACAAACAACATAACTAAGATGACAGAATAAAATCACACACACACACACACACACACACACACACACACACACACACACAAAACTGCTACACAGCCAATTAAATGCCCACTTTAGACAGTCATCTTGATTCTGGTCCGCTTCACATGATCAAAGGCTAATAAAACTAGAATTATGATGCAGTCCAATCCTCCGGTCTAGGGTGACTACTTTTCTAACCCTTTTCATTTCCTTTTCTTTCCTTTATTATTTTTCTTGAAAGAGCATCTCCCTATACAGCCCAGAATGGCACTAAAACTCATCRTCTTCCTGACTCAGATGGCCACATTCTGTGATTACATGTCTATCACTAGACATGAATTTAAATGGTCCCCCTCTAATGAACTATCGTGTTTTAAAAAACAGACAGTAATTCATACAACAAACTCTAGAGACATAGTCTTCTTAATTTTGAGCCTCACTTCTGCTATTTCCTACCTGGGTGCGTTTGGCCTGTCGCTCACCCCTTGCTTCTAGTTTAGTTCCAATGATGAAGAAAGCCAATAGAATGGCTTTCATGGCTGACACTTGACTTCTTTAATACTGAGCATCAGAGCACAGTACAAGAATGGAGCCAGGAGAGGAAAATTCTGAGTGCTTACGAGAATACTTCAAGAGTCTTATGACCTCAGGTTTTGTTTTTATTTTTTCCAAAACATGAAAATTTTCTTGGAATGTGTTTTGTGCTCCTGTCGGGTACTGCAGATAGGCTTGAATTTACTTATCCATTACAACTGRCTGTTGTTGTTTGTGTATGCGTTCTCCACAGGAAAAACATGCTTTTTGCCCCATGCAGCTTGTCCTTGTGGCTGTATACAGCTTGAACTCATAAGAACTTTACTCAAGGGACCTTTCTTTTTTTGTTGTTTTGTTTTTTGTTTTTGGGTTTTTCTTTGTTTGTTTGTTTTGTTTTTTTCTAGACAGTGTTCCTCTGTGTAGCCCTGGCTGTCCTGGAACTCACTCTGTAGACCAGGCTGGCCTCGAACTCAGAAATCTGCCTGCCTCTGCCTCCCAAGTGCTGGGATTAAAGGCGTGGGCCACCACCRCCCAGCTTCGGGTGACCTTTCTTAATCCTCAGGRTATAAATTGTTTGGTGATCCAAATAAAATTTTCTATTGAATGAGTCTTCAGTCTACCTTATTTTTAGGTTCTATCCTCCCACATTCACACATCAACTCTCTAGTAAACAATTGAGCTGATATTATATGGGGATATTTATCATATGAAAGYTGTTTGAACATGTCCTGGCATATAATAAATACTACCACATAAGAATTAATGACTATTATTGCTACCATCGATATTATAAAACCTTGTCCGTCACCCTATTCTTTTTCTTTTCCTTCTTCCTGTCAGCTTCTATAACATCATCTCCCCTTTCTGGTGTATCGTTTTCAAGACACCATGTTGTGTATTTAAGACTTTACTCAGGCTGGCAGTCAACAGGGTACCTGAGGTAAGACAGCAGCTAGAAATATAAGAATTTTGTCTTACTAATCCCAGCACTACAGTGACTGAATCAGGGGCATCATAAGTTTGAGGTCAGCCTGGGCTGCATAGTGGCTGCCAAAATACAAAGACGTTGAATAACACATCATTTTTGCTTATTTATTTAAAATGAAATCACTGTCAAACATCGAACTTTTCTCAGTTTTAGTATTTTATAAATCAATAGATATTACATCCTTTAGATGTAACAAATGTTCACTCTCCAAAAGATTCACTGAATAATATAAACTGTATTTATATCATTTGTACTATCTTTTTACTCACCCCTCCCCTTCCCATATGAATATTAAAGAACGTCTCTCCAAAATTAAGGACATTTTCTAGGAAATTGCATTGCCACTCTCAAGCCTAAGAAAACACAATAATCAAGTGTTGTCTGACACACTTCCACATTCGAGTTTACCCAATGGTCTCCAAAGAACCTATAAAAATGCTTTACATTTTTTGAGCTTCCTTGGCCAGTAGGACACTTGCCCAGTAAGGGCTCTTTTTATCTAGACCCGAGTTTGAGTTCTGGAATCCATTTGGTGGAAAGAAAGAACTCTACAATTTGTCCTCTGGGACAGCTCCTCAGGGATAAAGAAAGGCCTTAGGCAGTTGTTAACTGTGCAGGGATTCTCAAGCTGGAATTCTTGATTCTGTATTGCCCAGAAGCCTCTAGTGGGTTYTGTGGCGAGCTACTTTTCTCTCTATTGTCATGCTCCCCAAATTTTGTCAGCTTTTCYATGTTGTCTCACTCTCAATATCTCATTCTTGGAGATATCAGATACCTGACAACCATGGTCCTACAAGCAAAAAGTACTAATGCTGGGATGTGGTCAGGCTCACCTGCCTGCTRGGATGTGGTCCCCTTCTCCTCAGCTTGAGATGGCTAAACTCTAGGAGACCATCTATTCTCTATCRCACCCAAAGTAATCCCATAAATCTGAAACTTCAGTCTGTGTTTTCCTAATATGCAATTAAATGAACATACAAACAAMMAAAAAAAAAACCCAAAAAGCTCTACACTTTTATTTTTGAATGGGGAACACGTTCAAGTGAAATGCTGTTTTCTATTTAACCTAAATTCTTCTTCATAATGTATAGGCTCTTTCCCACTATTCCTCTGAAAAAGAAGAAGAAGGGGRAAAAGATCACTTAATGTAGGAAGCCGCCCTTACAACATGGCRACTGGCTTCCCACAGGCACCACGTGCTGGCGGTTTCCCATGCCTCGGTCTCCGCCTCTCCCGTGACGTCATGTAGAAAGCTACCCTTGCGCCCGCCATTACAAGATGGCNATGCTTTGGATAAGGACTGAATAGAATAAACTTGAAGAATGTAGCTAGCTGTCACAAATGCTCAAAAATAAATAAAGATAGGTAGACAGATAGATCTGGGGTCCAAAATGCTTAGATCAATGAGACTCATATGGAGACTCAGAGGGGTTTACAGATGGTGTTCTTTGGTCCTAAATATTCTGGGAAAATATTCCAAGACAAACAAATGCCTTTTGGAAAGCAGGGTTCTCTGAGGGACTGGGTTATTCTTGGTGGGTGCTTTAAAATTCTAAGGAACAAGGAAAAACAATGGGAAGCTAGAGTTCATCRACATTATAAACTGATTACAAGGAAGAAAGAAGCAAAAGGGAACATCATTACATGTCAATAAATAATGCAAACAACTCATAGTCCCTGGAGGCACTATCTTTGGAAATGATGTTTTATTTGTTTGGTACAGTATTTGGGGCCATAAACTTTGGTCTCAAAATTCTTATGCTTCATACACAGAACAATTTTCTTCAATAAATAGGAATTGCTCACAATATATTATAAAAGAGTATTTGCCCATTGGAAAGGAACAGGTAGAGATACTTCCCAAAAGAGAAAAGGTAAATAACCATCCATAAGATACAATGTTCCACCTCACTCCTAATACAATAATTGGAAATTAAAATTATAGTGAAAGACTATTTCACAATATCAGGGAGGTAAATATGAAAAGAAAAAAAGTCTAAGGAACTGCCAATTGAGAAAGGTGTGCTGAAACAGGCCGGCTCAGAATTGCTAGTAAGAGAACAAGTAGATACAAGCAGTGTGTTATGAGGACAACTTTCAAGTATATACACCCCTTTACCAAGTCTTGAAGATTACCCTGAGGATCTATTTCCGCACAGGTGAGTGATTTATGTTCAAGGCTTTTACATTGTAAAATTTCTCTTTACCATGCCAAATGATTCAAAACCATGTAATTCTTCATTAGTGGGAGCCTAAATGGATAAATAATAATTCATACAAATGATGTGATACCATTTTAAAGGAAGATGAGATCTTTATGTACATATCTGGAATGACTTCCACACAAATGTAAATGAAACAGAATACCAAAAAYTTTATATGTGAAATTGGTAGAGGTGACATGCTGTATAGGGCAAAATTGGAGATAATAACTCTTAGAATAACAAAGCTAATACTATGCAAATAGACTGTCARAAAAGAAAGGTGATAAATAATAGATAGATATAAGAGGGAAATAGGCACCAGTGGCATAATGAACATAGAGACACTTTCTCAACTACAAAGTAATATAAATTAAGTAATGGATGTACATAACAATATTGACTAATCCTGGATCCTTGAAATGAAACATGAAACATGAGGTTTTTTTGTGCTAATGTTTTCATTGAAACTCAATTCTGAAGTTGAACATCTTAAGAATGCCACACAAATTCTTACCTATTTATTTGCCACTTATTCTGGCTTCTATAAGTAATGCTTAACCATAAACACAAAAAGGAATCAAATGTGTTCCATGTTATATATTTACATAATATATTTAATATATTACAATTAGTATAACTGTCTTAGTAGCACAATTAAATATTTTACAGAAAATAACTGTAGGGGTTTGAATATTCTTGGCCTAGGGTGTGGCACTGTTAGGTGTGGGCTTGTGGGCTTGCTGGAGAAAGTATGTCACTATCAGGGYGGGCTTTGAAAGACCTGTCTCCTAGGTGCCCGAAAGCCAGTCTTCTGTTTGCCTTTGGAACAAGATGTAGAACTCACAGCTCCTTCAGTGACATGCCTGCCTGGATGGTGCCATGCTTCCTGCCTTGATGATAATGACTGAACCTCTGAACCTGTAAGCTAGCCCTAATTACACATTGCCTTTATAAGAGTTGCCTTGGTCATGGTGTCTCTTCTCAACAATAGAAACCCTAAGTAGGACAGTAACTTAAGGGAAGTAAGATTTAATTTGGTTCACACTTTAAAGGGATACAGTCCACTATCAYAAGGAAAGTGTCCACCATAGTAGGTAGGAGTGGAGGTGGGTGACTTCTTCACACATGGACAGATCAGGACATAGAGTAACAAAATACMGGTGTGTTATTGGCTCCCTATTTTTATTCTGTACTGAACCCCAGCCCATGGGATGCTGTCACTCACATTTGGGATGGGTCTTCTTTCTTTATAGAAGCCTTTCTAGAAACAACCTCACAGACACATCCAAAGGTGTGGCTCATTAATCCCYTAGGTATTTCTTAATCCAACAGGGTTAGTCAAATTATCTATCACACCATCATAGATAATCTTCAAAGTGTGTAGCTCAAAGTATACATTCAATTTACTAATCATTCATCATCTCAAAGAACTCTACTGTGTGGATCTGCTGACAAATTAAGACCTTAAACCTTTATACCAATCATGAGAAAAATGTTTATGTGCAAATGTGCATGCTTTATATTTACCCAAACAGGGATCAATGCCTGCCCCATATACACTTCCAAATAAGGGTATTAAGTAGGATTCACCTATCTTGACAACTYGTTTTGATCATTGCTGTCTGGATCTCTTTGCTGAACAGAATTCTGAAATGAAGTCTAGACTTACTGAGGAAGGCTTCTACAGCTGTGCTTGCAACAAATATAACCAGAAAGACAGGAACAAGCATCTAGGGCTGCTTGTGTATGCAGTACATAAACAAGGAGATTCCTTTCTACACAGGTCTCCTTTCCCTTCTTCTTTTCTACACAGAACCATGTGTAGAAATGAAGACTACACATGAGAYGTGGATGCCTGGTCTGAGAAAAACASAAGTACTTTCTTTCCCAGGATTCTCTAGGAAGAGGAGAGGGTGAAGAAATGGAAGCGTGTCTGCAGCACTGATTATTAAACTAAAAAGTGGAGGGGTAGGAAAAATATACACAACCTTTTTCATGCCAATATTATTATATCACATTTATATATCAATGAAAGTCTATCAGGTACTCCTTTAAATTAATACAAGTTTCTAAAGATGAATAATATCCTGTCTGTACTTGTGATTCAAATGTGTTCACAATATGGCTACCGTGAACGTAATACATTTTGAAAAGTCTAGGGTAGTAATAAAAGGAGCAAGTCTGGAACTCATAAAAGTGGCAATTCACATATCAAATGATGCCCAAGAAGAAGCAAGGAGAGGCCCCTGGTCCTCGAAAGGCTCGATGCAGCAGTGTAGGACAATACTAGGACAGGGAAGCAGGAGAGGTTTGGTTGGGGAACAGGGGAAGGGAAGAGGGCTTATGGGACTTTCGAGGAGGGGGGAACCAGGAAAGGGGAAATCATTTGAAATGTAAATAAAGAATACATCTAATAAAAA
>BDUI01012164.1:19150-29370 GCA_002335545.1 Apodemus speciosus
AGATGGATTTCTGAGTTCGAGGCCAGCCTGGTCTACAGAGTGAGTTCCAGGACAGCCAGAGCTACACAGAGAAACCCTGTCTTGAAAAACATACAATCAAAACAAAACAAAACAAAAATGTGGAGGAAATCGCACCCTCCTCTTAGGTCCCCAATAAGCTGTGTAAAGGCRTCTAGCCCAATTACAACATTAATTTTGTAAACATGCCATCCAGGCACAGTCTGAGCCCACACCCTCAGCTTTAAGGGGCAACCTCATGGGACCCATTCTGCTTCTAGGTAGTGGTGGCAAGCATGAACTAGACAGACAAAATGCCACATTTAGGAAAGGCTTACAGGACAGGAGTGAAGAGGAAGCCAGGAAGAGGACGAGCTAGACAACAGAGGGGAGGGTTGTACGGGAGAGGATTTCTGCCTGGTCAGGAGTTGTCTGGGGAGGGGTGAGGCCGAGTTGCAGGAAGAGACRGTGAATTGCCTGGGTCAGCAGATTAATGGTACTAACGAAGTTTCCAAGAGCACGGTGAGTTGGGGGGTCGGGGGCGTCCATGTGGAAAGGCACATGACAGGGGTTGATCAGGCTGTAGATGAAACAGAGAGAGCTTCCCGGGCAGCGGGGGTAGGAAATGCCAAACCCAATTATGCCCCAACCCTTCTGGCCTCCAGATCCCTCCTTCAGAGAGCTGGGAAGAGGCTGTGACCTCTCTCTGTGGGTGTGTGCGCTCCCTGACRCACACATAGACACACTGCTCACTCGGGTAGGTTATGTTATGTGTGTGCAGGGACAGACTTCTGGTAGGAAGGAACATAAGGATGTTGTTAGTATTAGTTTGTGTGTTGTCTACACACACACACACACACACACACACACACCACGCACATTTTTGTAGCTACATCATTTGATTCTTCAATGTTGTCCTCATATATGCCTAAGTGTCTTTGTCTGGCCAATCCATGTGTCACAAGATGGAAGTAGCCAGGGAACCATGGTGCAGGAGAAATTAGGGAGTCTCTCCACAAATCTACTCTGGGCTCAGCCCTGGGTTTTGTCCTATCAAGTCATTTAGGTGACTAATTCTCCGAGCAGATAACTGAAAATCTATCAGCCTCTGGTTAATGGGCGTGTACCCTACTTTGGGGAAACCCTCCCTTACGGAAATCATCAATTATGCACTGGTTCCTTTTAACAGTCCAAGTTTGTTGAATGAATAAGTGTAGCAGGCTGGGCACCCGCTCCAGTTTAAAGACTTCACAAAGGATATCAAAGAAGCAGATCAAAGGGTGAACAAACATCCCTTACAGGACCCGGGGAAGCCCTTGGTTAAAAATCAACAGTTGAGAGGCGATTAAACATAAGATAAGGGCCTGAACTCATAACAGCATCCCAAGAGCAGTGGCCCAGCACTCGGGGGTCTTTAGGGGAGATGGGGGTGAAATGGTGAGCCACAGGCACATGTAGGCTCGGAATTGACTACTGCATGAGGAGGAACAACTCCCTTTCAAGTGGTGTGTGCGTGTGTGTGTGTGTGTGTGTGTGTGTGCTGTCAGCATCGGAACCCTCCAGACACAGGACAGAATTCACATCCTCTGCCATATGTTGAGTGGTGTTATTATAGTTATTAGCAACCGTGTCTTTGTCATAAAGTTACTTTCCCTTAAATATGTAAGAAAAATGGCTATTCTTCAGCGTAAGTTCCAGCCAGCCTATTCTCCTGGGAAATTATTTCCAGTTTTATAGCATGAGAGAGAGAGACAACAGGCGCATGATCTAAGAGCCCTGGACGCTGACAGGAGGCCCTGTTGGAAGTTGATCCATGATGTAAGGGGCTCCACCATGCTGCTAGGATCCACGATCCACATGGTGTCCCCTTTTGGGATCAGACTCCAAAGGTGCTGCCCAGTCCTTGCTCCCCTTTGGGGACCCTAGTCCATTCTCCTTAAACTCCAATCTCACAGATTCAGTCACTGGGGCTCCTGACCCTAAGAGGGCTCCCTCTTCCCATGCCTCCCCCCATAACTACCCCGTAGCCCCACCGCAATGTCCATCAGGGAGACAGCTCCTCTTGGGGCCTGCAAGCTTTTGTTAGCGTTATGTGAGCCGCTAGTGACAAGGGCCCTGAAACCCAACTCGGCCAAACTCATAAAAGGGGTCACTGTCTCTTTAATTAAAGTTCCCTGTTTGGAGGTTAAAGACAAACCCGTTTGATGGCGCAGGTGTGTAGAGGTGGGGGTGGGGGAGAAGAGTGGAAAGGGCTGGAGGGAAAAGGAATTCTATCCTTGGAGAGGAGCAAGGAGGGGCCTCTGTAGGGGCAGACTGGCGGGCTGGACTGGAAGGTCCGACTGGGGAGCTGAGGGTCCCTGGTGTGGGGAGGTCACGAGGGAAGAAGCTAAACAGGGCCAGGGAGCCTAGGGGCCGGAGGGCAGCTGGCTCTGATCTCCTCAAGCCTGCGTGCACTTCGGGCCCAGAGCCAAGCCTGTGCACACCACACCGCATACTGTGTGCCCTCAGCCACCCCGCCCAACATTATGCCTCGCTGACCACTCCCCTTGCCCACTCTGGGATTTACCCCCCTCCCACCCCAAAAGTTCTCCATTAAATGAGGGCCCAGGGTCTAATCCCATCCCCACACAGAAGCAACTTCATCACAGTTTAACATAAAAAGATCAGCTGGTATCGACCCGTAATTTGGACCCGTGCCACGCTATTGGCAGGAAGACAGAATAAGTTAGGGTGGCCATGTTTCAAAAATTCTCTGTGTGCACTCAATCACAGCCCAGGGAAGGCGGGCGGGTGCGTAATAACCCAGCCGCGCTCTCCATTTCCCCTGTAGATCAATGCTAATACCGGGAGGCCCCGGAAGATGGATGGAACCGACAGGAACCTTGAAATCCCGACACGGGGGCTGGTGCCTCAACCGATAAAGGATTTCATTGCCACTGGGGCAGGGACATCAAAACCCTTGGGGTTGTGAGGGGACAGTCTGGTGGGGGCAAAGGAGCTAAAGAAGGAGCAGCTCCCCCCCCCCAGGGTTACTCCATCACTTTCAGGCACGCACACCAGCCCTGGCTCCACCTTGGCTCCCACACTGCCAGCCYGAAGCCTGAACAACTTCTCAAGGAGGCCTTGGCTCTGAGAGGGCACTCACAAGGGCTCTCAGACTCACTCCAACACAGGCAGATCTGCTGCAGTGAGACACACTCCCGCAGAGGCACCCACACCTGACAAGGAGAGACACCCAGATGGCAAATACCCACATGATAGAGCCTTTTCTTTCTTCCTTCCATCTCTGCCTTCTTTGTGTTTCCTTCTGATGTTGTTCAGAAAGCTGCTGGTCGATGGGGAATTGGAGACCTTTCTAAGACGTAAACTGGGAAGACCAAGAAATCTGGACAGAAGCTCCTGTGCTGGGSTGAAGGCAGGGGTGCCCGCTCYCCCGACTGCCCAGCTGCAGACCTCTGGACCTGTCTCTCCATCTACAAAGCTGGAAGTTTGTGTCATTTCTTCGCCCGCTCCTCTCAGCCTTTCTCTTTCATTCTAAAATGTCTCATCATGTAACCCCCAGGCTAGCCTGAAGCTCCTTATGTCGTCCAGGCTGACCTCAAACTTCTGGTGATCCTCCTGCCTCAGCCTCCTGAGTGGAGGGATTATGGGATCACTGGCATAAGTCACCACCGCCAACTAGAACAGAAACATTTCTAAGGCCTTCCAGATCTGAATTTGTCTATGCAGATACAAATACTGGCAACATCCCCCACAAATTCAGGCACCCCAAAACTGGCATTTCGAGTTTTGTTTTTTTTTAAAATTTAAGTGGTAGACTAAAACATAAAAGTTGTACCTAATAATGGACAGTATTAATTCAATTATTAATTAATTGGTTCAATGCATGCATGTGCTGCAAAAATGTTTAAATGCATGTTTATTCCCTCAAGAGTTATTTCTATATGATGAAAAGGTGTTCTAGTTTTTAAATGATATACATGTAATATATCATTTTATTTATGGGATAATAATAAATAATAATTAATTATTGGTTATTATTATTATTGGTACACTCCTTAACTTTTTAGGACGTCCTGAAGACACACACGTGTGTGTGTGAATGTGCACACACAGATACTCACATACAGTGGGGTGGAGGATACCCCACACGCTCCCTACCTTTCCCAGAGCAAGATGCCAAGGAGTCTGAGAAACTCACCTCCACTCCCTCAATCCTTCCAGCCACCCCCGTCCCCATCTGATGCAAAGAATCAGGAGCATGTAAGAGATACAAAGAATTGTCAAGAGTTTGGAGAGGGAGAAGCTGAGGCTGAGGCTGGTGCAGGGCCACTGGTTGTCCCCCTGCCTGCTATCTGATTTCCTTCCTTCCAGCCTTTGCAGGACAGGAGCCATTTGTATGGCCTGGCACTGACATCTTGTGGCCACCCCTAAGGATTGCAGGCATCTCAATGAGGCACTGGGTCCGGTTCACAGGGGAGCTTGGGCATCGCTTGGTCAGGGCTGMAGGTCCCATCCCTGGAAACTTTCCCCTATTCTTAGCTGCCAGGAAACACACAGGGGTGGGGGTGGCAAGTACCTCCTGGAGGGTCAGGTGACAGGACTGGAGGCTACCATGCGGAAAGGCTTCACTTGATAACAACGGGGGCTGGAGAAAGTGGATGCTTACGGAAACATCAATCTATGACAGAGACAGAACTGTGACCGTCTGTAGCCTCCACCTGACACTGAGCCGGGAGCTGAAGCTGAGGGTGTAGATGTGACTTTCCCTAGGTAACCCTGCCAGAAAGAAGAGACTCTGCCCTAGCCTCATCCACGTCCAGGTCCAGACTGCAGGGGAGCGTACACCCCGCTTTCAGCCCCAACCTGTTGCAGGGTGAGACAGGAAAGCACAGCTTCGTCCTGGCACAGCCTCTACCCCTGAGGAACAAGAAGACTMGGCTCCTCGCCAGTGCCTYGGCCCTAAGAATAATAGAAGCCGCTAGCCGTCGCAGCCCTCCATTCAAAGCACTAGTCTGGAAGTCCAAAGGAAAGCTGGCTTCCATCGCCAGCCTAAGGCTGGTGAGAGAGCTGAGGCAGAAAACTGGAGCCAGCSTGTTCTCTGGAGCCAGCCTCCTCCATTCAGCAGAGATCTAAAGTGGGGACAGAGGTAGCCATGACTGGAGCAGTCTGACCAGAGATTCCAGAACCCACACTTCCTCCTATCCCCCAGAGTCCCCTACCACCTCTGGAACCAAGTCTTGGGCACCTAAAAAGTGACAAACCACACCCAGGCAGGGGCCATGAGTTCCCAGCYRCAGAACCCTAGAGGTGCTGGGGTGATGAGTTTGTTATAAATTACAGACTCATTAAGAGAAGGTGTGAAGGGCTCAGTAACAGCTTTCGGGGGCCATCTTTTCGATTTCTTGTTCAGTTTGTTTATTGCAATTGTTCCTGTCTCATAAGCTTATTGCAAAACCAATAAAAATGATCTATTCCGAGAGRGGAACTGCTCTTTTGACTAGTAAGCTGCCACTTAGTAGTAGACYCTTCCCCTTCCCAATGGCTGCAGCCCTAGCCTGGCTGACCAGCTGTCTCCTGCCGTGGGGTCAGCAGAGGGTGCCAGATTCCTGCTCACCAGAAACTGTGTCCACCTGCCACGCAGCCACCCTGGGCTAGCCTCCGGCCTCCAACCTGGCCCCATCCCACCCATGGCTGTGTACCCCAGCCCTCCAGCTCAGCTCAGTTACATGGGGGTGGGACACCAGAACAGGATCCAAGGACAGTCAYGGGAACTTAGAATTTCAAGTGGAATTTTGCTGTTTTCCACACTGTGCCTCAGCGAACCTGTGCGGTTAGCGTGAGCCTCCCTGCCTGGGGTAACCTTGAAAACTAGTACTATTAACGGAAAGGCCTTTAGAGGTTCCTAAAAATCAGAAGTCCCAGCTTTGACCTTGACATAACCAAAGTCATTGCAGTCATAATTAAGGTACCAGAGATAGAAACCTTCAGCTGAGCCGGGCCGTACATAGTGAAGTATGCCTTTAATCCCAGTTCTCAGGAGGCAGAGGCAGCCTGGTCTACAGAGTAAGTTCAGGACACCCAGGGCTACACAGAGAAACAGAGAAACCCTGTCTCAAAAACAAACAAACAAACAAACAAAAAGAAAGAAAGAAAAAAGAAACCTCCGTCTTAAGGCAATTGGTTCTCCCCATACTCCAGCTTCAGAAATGATATCCGTTGCACTTGGAGACTATAATAGTCTGACACACCCTGGATTTCCCTGTATTGCTGATGTTACGGTGTGTGTGGGGGGGGGCAGGGTAGAGGAGGCTCAGAGAAAACCCAACGGATCTGTACAGCCTCACACAGAACTCCACGATGACAGAGTGGGAGACTTGTAAGGTCTGTCTCCCCCATTCTTTTCTGTCTCAAATACAGAATCAAGGTCAGACCTGAAGTGACTTGGCCAAGGTCCCACAGTCAGTGGCAGAGTTAGGAGGGGGCCCCAAGGTAACCAGCCTTGCCTTGTTGCTCTTTACAAATCTCTCTGTCTTCTACATCCTGCTTATGTCAAAGGGTATGATGTCCCTCGCAGAGTCCCTGCAGCCACCACAGCCCCCAGACTGACCCCCCTCCCACCAAGGAAGGACAAGCGTGTTCTATCTAGAGCAAGATTGGTCTCTTTCCCCAAGGCCAATGCCCTGGCTCTCCCCCAGGGCCTGGAAGATGGAATAAACCTTGGGAGAAGCATGTGGACTTTCTCTACTACGTCCAAGAGAWAGCATTGGTTGGCCATTCTTTATCTACTTGGAGGAGGAGGACAAGGGATGAAGGGGAGAAAATGGGCAATCATTCTCAGCAAGAGGAGCATCTCAAGGACTTGGCGTATCTTCAGAGAGTCCCAATAGCATTGTCCCTTGATCCCTTGCTTATACCAACAAACACTTCAAATGGTCTTACTATGTGTCAGTACACACAAATAGCCTTACTATGTGTCAGTACTCTTCTAAGCATAGCACTTACTCATTTGCCAATTTCGTTTTCTGTACATGTAAGCTGTGCATGGTGGCACATGCCTGTAATACCACCATATAGGAGGCAGAGGCAGGAACATCAGGAGTTCGAGGTTTTCCTTAACTACCTAAGAAGTCCCAGGCCAACCCTGGGCTCCATGGCAAAACCATGTCTCAAAAATAACTAGTGTATGCACATTAAACCATCCGGTCCCCTGGGACTCAGTGTGTGTGAGTATGGGAAGGGGGCGTTGGGGACAGAGGACAACGTCAAGCCTCCTGTTCTAGCACTCTCTCACTTATTCCCTGAGATGATAGGGTCTCTCCTCTCTCACTGAGACTCTAACAGCTGGGCTGGTGACCAGAAAGCCCCAGTGAGGGTGTGAGAGCTACTTAAGGAGTCCAGAGTGCTTTCTACTTTTGCAGGGGACCTGGGTTCAACTTCCAGCACCCACATGGTAGTTCAGTTTCAGGGGATCTGATACCTCTGGATCAGATTTCTTCATCTGAGTCTTCTGCTGCTCTCTGAAGGCACAAACGTGGTACACACACATACACGCAGGCAAACATTCACACAAGCAAGCCTCAGCAATCTCCCTGTCTCTCTTCCACACACACACACCTGAAGGGCTAGGGTTGCAGCTGTGCTACAGGTGGCTTTTCATGTGGGGTTTGCGTCTTTGAGATCAGTCTCTCCAACCCAATCCGACCCCTCTTTCAACCTTAGATTTCATGTGGCTCTGGTATGTGTGCCTGTAATACATTAGCATCTCTTCAGTTGGTGTTTGTTGTCGGTTTACTTCCTAGACTAAAATATTGACCCTGCAGAGATGGGGTGAGGGAAATTCCCTCTGCCTCTGTATTAGCCTGCTGGAGAAGAGCCAGAGTGATTGGCTTYCAGTTCCTGCTCATCCAGTTCCTAGCGAGGCCTGGGGCAAGCTGTTTACACTCTCTGACTCAGTGGGACTAATAACAGTATCTACTTCAGAAGAGCAAGAGGCTTTAGCAGTTTAATCAAATGATAGAGAATTACTTAACAAATTAATATTTATCTCGATCCTCCTGTCTCAGCCTCCCTACTGATCAGATTTCACAAGAGTGCCCCCATGCCCTTGTGAAATTTTTAGACCGTACATGAAAGAATTGGGACTTTGAGGCTCTTGGCAGACCAGAGCGAACTACCCAAGAGTGGGGGGGGGGGGGGGGGGAGGAACCACCGAAAGCTGTTGTGCTAAAATGCAAGTGGAAATGTCTCAGGTAACAGGCCTCTCAAGAATGTGTGACATCCTGGGACTGCAGATCTCTGGCAGGGGTGTGAACCTCGACCTTTCTTAGGGCCAGATAAGGCAGATAAGGGAACTTGTTTACTTTGCTAAGGACTAATGTGGATTTCCTCTCTAGAAGCAAAGTACCCCAGAAAAGGGCTGAAGTTCAGAGTTGGCTCTCTGTCCTGCTGAGCCTCCCAAGAGCTGGTGGGAAAATATCTACATAGCAGGCTTTGGAAGGGCACATTCCCATCGCCTGGGAATCTTCTCTTCACAGCCAGTACAAGGACTGGGGGCTCCCTGTGATAGGGAGGGAGGAAGATTCTGCACATTCCAAAGAGATATGATGTCCTTTGAGTCAGCACAGCTCTTGTTTAGCACAATCTGGGTCACCTCTGCCCTTGGCTTCTTTGAAGACCATGTTTCCTGCTTGAGATAGGCAGCCTGGACCAAAGACAGCTCCCATACCATTCCTATCTAGAGGAGGCTTTCTGCTGCGTTCTGGAAGCCAGGAGCGAGGGACGCAGTGCCAAGAACCCACAGCCTCGTGGCTCCCTCCCACACGGCAGCCTGCACTGACGTCTCTGAGGCCTTTGATTAAAGAGACAAGTGACTTTGCCCATTCTATTGATCAGAATAAATTACTAGGAACTAATTTATGGGCCTCCCCACTGCCGATGACATGGTGGATTGTGCGCTATTGGTCAGTAAATTGGATTGTCAGGCTAGATTATTGGTTCGTATACAGTTATCTCTCATAGCAATATCAGGCAGCTCAGGTAGAGGAGTGAAATCCTTTCTCTGCTGCCAGACACCAGGATGTCAGGCAGGAGGCCTTCTCCTTGGCTGCTGGGGAGGGGCGGGGAGGGAAGAGGAGGAGAGGGGAGGAGAGTTGAGCGAGGCCTCTGTGCTGGATGCTTATTAATTAGTGTAACATCACGGCATTAAAAGAACATTAGTGTGGAATCGTCTGCAGAGTGATGGGGAAATGACATTGTGGGCCTCCTCCTGATTCTCCAGCTATGGCTCTGCTGGGTAGCAGCAAGGAGGGGGTTGATGAGCAGACAGGGGGATGGGAAAGATAAAGGGTGAGGGGCAAAAAGGGCCATGGGGAGGGGAAGGGAGAGGAAAGGCCATATTTGCTGGGAGTTGCAAGCAGAGCGGATCTGCTAAGTGCCAGCGTCGCTGAGCCACGCTGGGGAAATGGAGCTGCCGTTCTGCTCAGTACATCACAGCCAACGATGAAAAGTTCTAGAGCTGGGATTTCTCAGGCAATTTGGCCAGTGATGCATGGGGCAGTAGATCCTCGCGCACTCTTCCGTGCTTCTGCCAAGGCAGCAATAACAAAAACTTATTTTTTGCCAGGGAAACGGATATGAGTCAGGCAGCCCGTCAGGAGTAAGGGGGGCTTTACCACGCCACTGCGATTTGTACCGCTCCACTGTTTCTCTGAGCTCTAAAGACCTGCCAGGAGGAGACAAAGGCGAGACAATTTCGAGTTCATAGTCCTGTGTCCTCGAAGCATAACAGCGTGCCATAGATGGGGACTTTCTGGGCCTGTGGGTTGCAAAGTCAGCGGTCTTTCCTTCAAGCGCACTGAGGAGGGGCGAAGTGGGGTGACGGGGGTGAGCGGAGAGCTGGGGTGGAGCTACAGATTCCCGGGAAAAGGTTCACCCCCAGCTCCAACCTCCCAAAAGCATGGCAGAAGGAGCCCAGAGTGCAAGAAGGGACCGGAAGAGGATGACAAGCAGGAAGGAATTTGGAGTATCAATCTAGCCATGATTGATGAAAGTATTACTATTTCCAGTTAAGACCATCTGTGCTCTCTCGTCATCGGGGACTGGCAGGGTCTTTTCCACCCACCCAGACCCCTGAGCTATCCAGTCCCTGAAGGGAGGGATTGGAAACCCCACTGAGTTCTCTCTCTCTCTCTCTCTCTCTCTCTCTCTCTCTCTCTCTCTCT
>BDUI01012166.1:27804-43612 GCA_002335545.1 Apodemus speciosus
TTTTTTTTTTTTAAATAAAATGTGTTTATGAAATCTAAAAAGCTAGAAAACTTTGGTCTACTAAACCTTTCAGTATCTCTGGCTGGAGAGACATGAAATTGGTGCAAACTGAAGGTTAAAAGCATGGTCTAGTGACAGGACATCCTCCTGTGACTAAGGGAGGGTTTTCAAAACGTACAAGTCATGGCTTCCMTGAACAATGATTTGGGTTGAGCACCATGKTCGGTCGCTGGGTTTGTGGGGTGAGTGGAAACTGCATCCAGTCCTGTTTCTGTTGCCGTGCTGTGAGCCTGGAGGATGATGGGATCCACGTCGAAGAAAAAGGYGACCTTTKCCCTTTATCGGAAGATACTGGCTGGTTGCAGGGCGTTCACATCCAGTGGTCTAATATAAGGACCGTGCTTAAGAGTGCCCCAGGAGTCTATGTGCAGACTGCAAATAGGATGTGACATTCATTTAATGAGACACTTGTTTAATGAGTAGGCCTGTTCATGGTTGCCTATTAGTTGGGCCCCACCTGCCAGTTATTGCTGAATTATGATGCATCTATAGACTTTAGAAATTAAGTTGACAGGAGGGGCAGTGCAGGAAGGGTGCATCTTGATATCCCAGCCATCCAGTGGGCACGCCATTATTTTTATAGAACTGAGGAAGTTTGCCAATAGGATTCTGAGAGAGAAACAGGGACGCAGGGAGATTGCTTATTAAAGGAGTTAGAAACTGCAGGTTATAGAGATCCTTCACTAGTCAACACTGACTGCTCTTCAAGCCTGATGACCTGAGCTTGATTCCCTGACTCAAGGACCCATGATGGAAGGAGAGAACAGAGTCTTAAAAAAATGTCCTCTCCTTTCCATGTGGATGCTGTGTGATGTGTGTATCCACTTACACACATGTACCTGTGCATGTACACACATGGTAATCATTGATGATGATGATGATGATGAAATTATAAAGTTTTAACCTAGCCAATCTTGAATGCAGCCTTTATTGGACAATGTTTTCCTATAGCCCTCATTATAAAGTAGAAATGATCATAGTCAAAGAGCTTTTGAGGAAAATCTAGACAGCTTCATCTCTGGTCATGGCAAAGATCCTAGCTGAGCCTTTTGCTATGTCTYGCAAGTGCCCCCTTAAAAAAATGCCTACCAAGATAAATTAACTACAAAACAGGTCGGAGGGTTGCAGGGCAGATTGACCAGCTCCAGAACATTCTTTTGTAATTGACCAATTATGTTGGAAACTATGCTGAAAACAAACACTTTACTTAGCTAATGCTCACTCTACTTCCTGCAAACAAGCAATTACCTAAATCATTCCTCTTCCTCTGTTGCCAGTTTGTGCTTTATGGAAGAAAATCAGAAAGCACAAACAGAAAAAAAAAAGAGGGGGAAGAAAAAATTAGAAAACAAACAAAAATCAAGTCATCAACATATTATGCAAAGAAACAAAATGAACATTTTATTTGTGCTGGCACATTTTTTTTTCTGCCCACCACGTGTACATTGTGGCTGCATAAATTTTATGTAATGTATGATCTGTGCTGATCTTTGCTCTTACAGTAGGACTCAGTCACCTCACGTTGCATGAGAAGTTTAGTGCGAGTCTCTGGAATTTAGACCCTTGTTTGTCTTAATCAACATTGACCCTCTTGTCTCGCCTTTTCCACCATGTAGGCATTTTGTTCTCTCCCCTTGAGCAAACAAAACTCTTTCGCATTGTTGCTGACACCTAGCCTCACTCCTAAGGACTTTAAATTCCTCCAGCCACTGACTACCTGTTGTTAGGTGTACTGACTAGTCTTATGTCATCTTAGCATATACTAGCATCATCAGAGAGGAGGGGGCTTCAGCTAAGAAACTGCCTCCATTAGATCTGGCCGTAGGGCATCTTCTTAATTAGTGATTGATAGGGGAGGGCCCAGCACACCGTGGGTGGTGCTATCCCTAGGTTAGTTATCCTAAGTTCTACAAAGAAAGCAGGCTGAGCAAGCCATGAAGAGCAAACCAGTAAGCAGCACCCCTCCATGGCCTCCGCAGCAGCCGCTCCATCAAGGTCTGGAGGCCCTGTTTGAGTTCCTGTCCTGACTTCCTTCAGTGATGAACAGCAGTATGGAAGTGTAAGCTGAAACAAGTCCTTTGCTCTCCAAGTTGCTTTGCTAATTGTGTTTCATCACAGCAATAGTAACTCAGACTAAGACACTGGGCCCTTTCTCAGTAGTTTCCCCTTTTCTCGCTGATTCCGTTCTATTTCTTACTCCCAATGCCTTAATAAAATGGGAGGAGAGTTAAGAGTCCAAAGGACTAAGTAGGAAGGAAGCAGGTCTCACACAGTGATAAAGTCAGCCAGTAAAGCAATGCTCTCTCTCTCACAGATTTGATTTTTAAAAAGTGGGTATTATGTTATATTTCTCGAATCTGGCCTGTCCAACTACTTCACTAAGAACAGAGTTAATGCAATGTGCCCATTTAATAACCAGCTCGTTATTGATATTTAAAAATTTTTAATTTTATGTATATATGTATGTCCATGTGTATGTCTGTGTACATGCCAGTGCATGTATGTGTACAGATGCCAAAAGAGGGTATCAGATGCCCTGGAACTGGAGTTATAGGTGGGTTCTGGTAACTGAACTCAGGTCCTGTGCAAGAACAACAAATTAACACTGAGCCGTCTCTCCAACTCCAGATTGCATTTTATAATTATCTATAACCATCACGTTCTTTCTCGTGTGTGTGTGTGTGTGTGTGTGTGTGTGTGTGTGTGTGTGTGTTGGATGTTTGGAGTCGGACACTCACAATCTCTGAGTGGCTCAGCCTGCCTTATGCCACAGACACCTTGGCAGCTGTGGTAATTAATACTCAGACCCTCTGCTAGGGGAGTATCCGTGCCTGGCAGTGCCAGCTTGTAAGCCTCTGGATCCACTGCCTCATCGCTCTTTCCCCATGGCTGCCCCAGCCAGTTGCTCATCATGGCTAGGGATATTAACACACGTCTTTAACCATATGATCCCTCTGTGAGAACTTATGTATGGCTACTCCCACCTAATGCTGCACTTAAAAGTCCCAGTGATGGTTCAAGAGGGAACCAAGACACATTATGGAGGTCTGGTGGTTTATTAGAAGGGTTATTAGAAGCGTGGAAAGATGGACGGACAGATTACAGCAAGACAGGGGTTCTGAGTTCAGGCTTCAGTACCAGGGGTAAGCAGTAAGGCAGGGCTTTGGGGAAAGGAGTAAGGACCCACGTAGATCTCATGTGTTTCTGAGGATGAGGGTGGTGCCACCGGACATCTCTAGCTGGGCTCTCCGATTCCCTTCCAGGAGGCAGGGAAGGGACACGTGTCTACCAATCATCTGTTTCATGTAAGCTCACTTCCGTAGGTAAGAGATCTGGCGGCTGGACGTCTGTCAGTTAGAGACTCTCAGCTCTCAGTAGGGTGTATGTCAGCATATATGAGGACATTCTTCTGCCCAGGAGTCTGGAGTAAGTCTTTACCATTGCTTGAACGGAAGCTTCTTTGGAACTCTGCTGGTATCTGAGATCTTTCTTCCTTGCCTCTCATCACAGGTTCGTCCTCTGTCTTCTAGAACCACCCGATCCCCTAATGAGTATTACCTCAATATTGTCTGCTGCATCAATCCATCTTCTTCTCAGAGGAACCCCAAGTACGGCACGCATTCAGCAAGTGACTATTAAAAATCGCGAAATCTATTCATGGCAATCCTCTGTCTACCAGCTTCTCTGATCTCCTATGGACTAGATGTTCTTTGGGAGAGAAAATCCCTAGAGGCCAACACTGAAACATGCTAATCTAAGTACTCCCGGAGTCACAGGCTTCTGTTACATTTCTATGCAGGAACAGATGTGTTTGTTCATTCACAGGTGAAAACATATTCTGAGCATCTCTTATGCTAGTTAACAAGTCCTTCAATATTGATAGAATTAATCGTCATTAAGGCACTTGTATCAGGGGCTTCTACAGTGCAGTCTGGGAATGCGTGTTCTGAACAGATACCCATCAGTTGTCCTCAGGGAGTAGAGGAAAAGCAATGCATGCACTCACCCCGTGGGCTGTGCTTTAGCATGTGATTGTGTAGTATGATGTGAACTTTACTTACGACTGTGAACTTCATCTCTAGTGGTGAAATGGCAAATTGCACAAGCATCGAATATGAAGGACGAATTTTGGTTCCTATTTTTTTTAACTATTGGTTTCTGATTTATCAAGATATTTTATACACTGCTTTTTTAATCAACATTTCTACAAGTAGTATTATTGTGTTTCCAAGTCCTACGGGGAGGAATTTGTACCCTGGGCATTGCTGTATTTGAAGGCTTCGCTCTTTTTGTTGTTATGTGTAAAATGCTAAGTGTACAATCTAAARAGTGATGGGCGATTTTTGAATCATCCACAGAAGTTATGTTCTAAAATTCACAATCTTCCTGAGTGTAGAGTTTAGGATGCTTCTTTTGTGTCCTCATAATTTCTTGGTAGGCTCATGATCAGGTGGGCGTGTTTCTACTTGTAATATAAAAAATTACATTAAAAAACCCTTTAAATACAGTTTCATGAAAAGAATGTGGTTGCCACTTTCAGGTGAGAGTATCTAGGGCAAGATGAATTTTGTAGTTTCTAGAGGTTATACATTTGTGTCCTGTGARTTTATAAGAGTTACAGATATTTAGAAGAGACCCTGAGTTCAATTTTAGGACATTTGAGCCTAATTATCAATGATGAGTTTGAAACAAACAAACAAACAAACAAACAAAACAACAAACACCCACTACAAAACAAGTCCTAAGCACAGATCAGTAGGACTGTCCAGCATCTTTTGCTTCTAAGCCCCCAGTAGCCTGTTCCCACTCTCAGAGGTAAGCCAGAGCAGAACACTTTGCAGAAGAAGATAAATGTTCTGTTCAGCGGGCTTTGCCAGCAAGACCTGGAAAAGACAGCAGGAGATTTTTAACCTGTTTTCAAGATCACCAGCTTCTTATGTGGGCCTGCCTGTCCAGAGCTTTTCCCCAGGCGTTTGAAAAATGGTTCTATCACCAGACTGTCTGTCTCCATTCACTCTGCTCCATTCTGGGCTGTTTTCCAGCCCACACGTCCAGACGTCTGCTCTCTCCCCGGGAGTTCATTGGCCTGTGGGGACCACTCATTCCCATGCCATTCCTTCTCTCCTCTCTTGTCTTTACAGCCTCTTTGGTGGAGCCACGGTTCCTTCGCAAGGGGAAGATGGTTATTTCCTGAAGACCGGGTAAGTCTGAACGTGTCATTCTGCCTTCAGATGCTGTGAGTCGGAGGTCATCTGGTTTAGTCGTCGTCTTCTAGAATACCCTACGGCACAGCATTTTTCTTTTGCTTGAAAGGCAGGCTGGTGTGAAGGTTCTGATCCGAGATCTTTTCCCTCCAGGGAGTCTGTAGAGTTTTTCCCCTGTGTTTTGAAATATCAGAATGAAGACTCTTGAGTTTTTCCATCTACTGCTTCTGTTCAGTAAGGTTTTCCCGGCCTTTATATTTTAGTAATAGAAACTTACTTCATACCTTCTGGCAATTTTGTCCAGTAGCTTCTCTTCACTTTCTGTTCTCTTTCTCGTCTTCCTGCCCCTTCCCCAGCTTTTCGAAAGCTGTAGTAAGACTTTTTTCTCCGACTTTTTGCCTTCATATCATTTCCCACTACTGTCAAGCAGCCCTCCTCTGGTTTATCCTTTTCTAGGGACTTCAGTTCTGCTCGTTTCCAATCTTAAGACACATAGTATGTTCATCTTTGTGGCGTTTCTGTCCCCTTTCTTGGAGGCAGCATTTTCAATCCCCCTGGGGATGCTCCTGGCGGTTTAGTCCCAGGCAGCCCCTGTGTTTGCCCATTTCTTTCCTATGAATTTATTTCATTCAGGGTGACTTTGGGTGGAAGATGCTCTTGTGTTTTAATTTCCATCTTCCGAGACAGCTTCCCTCCTGGTACCTGGAAGTTGTTGGATTTTCTTAGTATTAGAACCGGAATCTGAGATGCCCATAGAAGGCTCCAGGTGCCTGCATCGCGGACCACGCTTTTCATCCTGGGTTGTTTGGCAAGGGGTGTAGTTCAGGCAGGGGAGTGCGAAGGGTCTCCCCATTTCAGCAGTGGATTCATTTAACTATTCGATCCTACCAGCTCTAGTGTGTGCCTGGCTTATAAACGTGGATATTCACGTTTTTAGGTTTTTATTTGCTGTACGGAACAAACCTCCAGATATCTCTCGAATATCTGGGATATCTGGCCCAATTACTTGGCAACACGGATGGAGRAAAGGACCTGGAGGGAAATGGATAATTATTTCCTCTTAAATGGTGTAATCGCATCTGCCCCCCCCCCCCTTTTAAACTTTAGGCAGGGTCTGGCATTCTGGACCTCCCCTTGCAGACCAAGACGTCTTCAAACTCACAGAAGTACACATGCCTCTGCCCTCTCGGTGCTGGGATTGAAGGTGTTTGCTGTTATTCCTGGCTTGCCTCCATCTTTAAGAACCTCTGACGGTTGAGAGCTTCCCTTCCGCGCCCCTTCAGCTGCTGAGGAAGCCCTCCACGCCTTCCCTTGGCACAGCAGAGGGGCCAGACCATGCAGATAAACTCGTCTACAGAGACATCTCCTAATACAAAACATATTCAGTTCTTCTTCAATTCCCTCTCCCACCACTGACCCTTCAAGCAAATTCCTGGCTAGCTTGCCACCCAGCTCTTCTTAGGGAGATCCGTGAGGATGATGATGATAGTGATGGTGGTGGTGATGATGATAGTGATGGTGGTGGTGATGATGATGGTAATTTTGATGACTTTTTTTTATTTTTTCATGTGTAGATGATATCACCATCTACATCAACCTACTTTTATTTTTTGAACATTTTCAAATTATTCCTTTTATTGTGTCTTTTTTCTTTTTTTATTGGATATATTCTTTATTTACATTTCATTTCCCTTTTCCTGGTTTCCCCGCCCCGCCAATGTCCCATATGTCTTTTCCCTCCCCCGGTTCCCCCATTCACCCCTTCTCCCTTCCCTTTTCTGGTATTCCCCTGCACTGCTGCATTGGGCCTTTCCAGAACCTGGGTCCACTCTTTCCTWCTTGTCRGACAGCATTTGGTAGGTGGATTGTGTCTTTGGTGTTCCARRATTCTAGGCTAATATCCACTTATCAGTGAGTGCATGCCWTGGRTRTTCTTTTGAGACTGGGTTACTTCACTCAGTATGATGCTCTCCAGCTCCATCCATTTCTCTAAGAATTTCATGAATTCATTGTTTCTAATGGCTGAATAGTACTCCATTGTGTATATATACCACATTTTCTGTATCCATTCCTCCGTTGAGGGACACCTGGGTTTATTGTGTTTTAATACATTTCTCTCATTACACTGTTTCTCCCTTCTCTTTCCTCCCTTAAGCCCTGTCCTATACTCCTCACTGCTTTCTTTCAAGTTCATGGTCTCTTTTTTCTCATTGATTGTTGTTTGGTTCACCCTCAATTTACTTCCTATTTATAAATATATAATATAATATGTGATATGGGATAGAATATAGAATATATGTTTAGGCAGTCATGGTGAGACTTTATGGGTGCAACTTCTGATATTACTATAGATTATATATTCAAACACCATTACATATTATAGATTATAATATTATATATTGTATCATATATCATGTATCATGCATCATATATCATATATTACACATCACATATCATATATTGTAATAAATATTACTGTCCACCATAATACAGAGATGTAAGGCCTCAACTAACAGGCTAGAAAGAAGCTACACTGAAAGGGAATTAACTACTTATCTGGTATAAAAATCGTGTTAAGAAATGCAAAATTAGGATTTGAAAATGCAGTTGTTTGCTTGAAACAATGATTCCACCTATTGGTGATCTTATTTTGTTTTCATAGTTAATTTGTAGATGAGGAAAGGTTGTTTTTATGGTTAAAATACAGTTGCAAAGCAATCTTCACAATAAAAGCATAAAGATGCAAATTAGTTCTTCTTAGCCACAGACACCAGAGTCAGCGAGTCGGATTAAATGTATTACATACCTTTTAAAAAAATGTCTATGGTATAATCATGCATATGATTATGTGAGCTGTAAAAACACAAAGAAAAGCATATCTTGCCTGCTGTCCTGTACTTTATGTTTCCTAACTGTGCTTCTGAAGATTATTCTATAGCCGCTCGATCACATCTGCTCTATACTTCTATTGGGTTTTGTGAACTAGAATAGAACTCAGAGACATAGATGAAATGGGACATAACTAAATAAGTCACCACAAAATAAAAGCCTCTCGGGTTAGCCAAGCTGTACAGTGTTCTCAAGATTTTGCAAGGTTCCTTCAGGTCCCTTCCAACTCTGCCGTCCTCAGAGGATACCTCTTCTTACAGTCTGTGGACATTCTTTGCATGTTTAATGTTTAAATATTTAGCTTTGCACAGCTTGTCTGCTTTTATAGTTCTAAGTAATTCGATTTAAACACTACGGACTGCTCTGTGCACGACTCGGGGTTCCTCTTTGTCCTTCCTTACTGTGAGTCTATTTGCCTGCCCTGCACGATCTTCCTTCTGCTGGGACCTCACCAATAATTTGGTTTTCTACTTTTCTGTACTCACTGTATTAGGTGCTTCTCTTTTGGCTGTGACAAAATAACTGAGAGGAAAAGGGTAGAAAGTCGAAGAAGGATGGGGTTGCTTTGCTTCACGGTTCCTGTTAGGGAACTCCCAACCAGCAGAGCTTGAGGCGGCTGATCACATTGCCTTTCTAGTTGGGATGTGGAAAAAGATGGACGCTGGGATCCAGTTTGCTTTCTCCAGTTTATTTAGCCCAGGACCCCAGGCCATGGGATGACATTGCCCCCATTTAAAGAGGATGTAGATAATCTCCTAGAGAGGTGCCTAGGGATTTATGTCTATGGTGGTTACAGATCCCATGAGGTGGACAAGCCCAGCTCACTGTTGGCTCCCTTACAGACTTCTGCAGGTTTATTAGCTGCATCCTTGGTTCTAGGACCACACGTCAGCCGGAACTTTACTGTCTTCGCAAGAAATGGAAGCAACTTAGGATTTTTGTTTTTGTGTTTGTTTGTGCCTTTTCTAAACTTTTGAGGCCACTGTCGTCTCTTCCTGCATTTAGTTCATACTTAAAATATGAGGGTCACTACTCTGTTCAGTTCACATTTCAAATGTTTGCATTTTCAGGTTTATGGGTGTCATTGCTGCTGCTATACATGTTTAAATTTGTCTTATGCTTGCCAATTTATTAAACTGGTAGTTATTTTCTTTTAGCACTTAGGAGATATTTATTACTATTACTTGTGTTTAAGAGTCAAGCAATATTTACTGTTTTGGAACAGACTGTCTTTTTTTTTTTGTCCTGTCTGGTTATCTGAATATTTTCTTTTCCTTTGTAACATTTTACTATGAGGTAAATTATTTTTTTATGGTTGAGAGGCACTATGCTTTTTGGAGCTGTAACTTGATGTCTTTAAGTTTTAGAGAATTTTTATTAATTATTTATTCAAGTAGTTATTATACGCTCTGTGTTTCTTTTTCCTGGGCTATCACTTAAGGAATAGATTATAACATGAACACACACACACACACACACACACACACACACACACACACACACAGCATCTGTTGTTTCTTGTCTTCCATCCTAATGTCCATCATTTTGTATCTCTTTTCTTCATTCAGAAAGGTTCTTTCTGACTAACCAGCACCCAAGTTATTACTGTTTTGTGCTGTTAAATTCCCTAGTTTTGCTAATTTGCACAAACCCACTAATTACTGTAAATTTAAAACCTCAGCATTTGAAGCTTTTCTGATCATTTGGTTATTTTCTTGTCTCTGAAGACTTGCTGTTACATTTTTTGTGGTGTGTCACAATATATTTGCAAAATATAGGAATAATTTTCAACCTTGTATAACATCCCTCAGAGAGGATTCATGTTCTATTTTGCTGGGGCACTCATCCTGTAGGATCAAGTTGATCTAATATCATTCGCACAGTATGTGGGAAAATACTAACTTGCTCAAGGTGGGATGGTAAAACCTTTCAAATTATGCCCAAGTCCACCAAGTATCTCCTGTAATGAATTGGGAGATAAGCAGTCAGAGTTCTGTATGATTTGATTGGATATTTATTTTATCTATATCTATATCTATATCTATATCTATATCTATATCTATATCTATATCTATATCTATATCTATATCTATATCTATATCTATANCTATATCTAATCTATATCTATATGTGTGTGTCAGATTTTAATTGCTTCCAAAATATCATTAAGGCAACCCTGAGAGCAATGCATCTGAGGTTATTATAATCACCCGAGTGTTTCTGATGTGAAGCTGAGGCAGGAAGGGATTATTGATTTTGGCCATGGAAGAATTTGGGCTCCTAATCCATCTATTTTATAATCTTGATCATTATGGCAGAAGAACATCTAATATTTATGCCAATTCTTCTGAACTTAGTTATATTCCTGACTTCTCTGGATGTATTTAACTAAGAGGTAATATTATTAGTGGAGTGATGGGGGTTTTCTTTCAGGGGCAAGTTTTGTGGATGGTCACCAGGGTAACTAATGGTTGAATTTGTATGGAGGCTTCTACCCACACTCATTTCCACATAAGTACACACAGATAACAATTAGAAGTTTGCATCCTCTCATTAAAGAGAACGCACAGTATTTATCTTCCCGAGCCCATGTTACCTTCCCTAATATAAGATTTTCCAGTTTCATCCACTTTCCTGCAAATTTTATACTCTCAGTAGTCTCAATTTTCTTTATGGGTGAATAAAGTTTCATTTTATATAGGTATGGCATTTTTATTACCCATTTGTCTGTTGATGGAATCATCTATTCTGATTCTGCCTTTTCCTTTAGATACAGAGCAGCAATGCTCATGGAAGCACATGTGTCTCTGTGCTATGATGCACGGTTCAGTCCTTCGTGCACAAGCCTGGGAGTGGTGCAGATGAGCAATATATGAGTTCGACTTTAGCTTTCCATATTTACTTCCATTGTGGTTGTACTATGAAGCATTTATACCAACAGGTCTTCATGGGGGGATGGAGGGGGTTACAGAGAGTGATGCAGAAGGAGCAGAGCACTTGTTATATAAAAGAAGAGAGAAGAATCCTGGAGAGTGTAAGTGGCCAGAGAGAACAGAGAGATGAGGACAGATGGTTGTCTAAAGCTAAGCATGTACAAGGCCACAAGGAAATGTATAGCATATCTGCTAATTTAAAAACAAAATGGAGGTTGAGCAATGGGCACAATGCATTGCTCTCGCAGGCAATTTAGAACTAGGGTAGCAAATTATTCAGCGGAATGGTAAATTTGAGCATTACATGACCAGGAGCAGTTAGGAACTGACTCTTCCTTCCTTCTTTCTTCTTTTCTTTTCTTTTTTTTAATTTTGTCCACTGAGTATGAGTTCTAAATGTATTATCTACATGTCACCTTTGCAACGCCTAGTACATTCGTGGATTGCTTTTGTATCACTGTGCCTAGAATACCTAAGAGAAACAACTGAAAGGTGGAGATGCCTCCTTGCTCATAGTTGTAGAGGTGTCCAGCCGCTCAGAGCTAGCAAGGCGTGGAAGAGTGGCTCGGTCCCATGAAGGTTTACACATACAGATGTGGCTTGTTGACATCCCGATGGATCAAGAAGTGGTGAAGGCAGACCTGACACAGGGGCGGTTTTCACCTTCAGAGACCTATGCCTAGGGAATAGCTTTCACCATCCAGGCCTTCCTAAAAGTGCTGCCTCCCTTAAAATGGTCCCATATGTGCTGATCAGATGGCTCAGCCAGGAAAAGCATCGGCCACTAACCTTAACAGTTTCAATCCTTGGGACCCACCTGATGGAAGAAGAGAACTGATTCCTACAAGTCGTCCTCTGACCTCCACTTGTGAGCATGACCATGTACACACACACACACACACACACACACACACACACACACACTCATGTGCACGCACATGTGTACGCATTCACACAGAGACATGTACACACACATACTTATCAATAAATGTAAAAGCAAAATAAGAGCATCATAAGTTGGTGCCATGCATTCAAATCATGCAGCCATCGGAGACATTTCAAACTTCTTAAACTGTAATGGATACTTAAGAGAAAGAACAATAATATCTGCTATATGGACAAATGGACTCACTGGAAAATAAGTTCCTAATTTGTTGCAGTTCCTAACTGGGAGGAGGGAAGTTTTGGGATTAAGTGCATGCTCCTAAAGACTCCTTTGCACCGAGAGCAACAAGTATGGGGAAATTGCATCTTGGGACTTGGAAATTCTTGCTGGATTCTTATGTAATGTTTGTTTACTGTGTTGATTTCCACAATGACTGCTCAGGCTGCTTCAGCTCTGATGGTTGGCTAAGTACCCAAAGAGCATTTGATTAACTATGCTATGAAGCAAAACGCCAGCCACTGTAGAGGAAACTTACCCCAAAATAAATGCAGATCATTAAGTCAAAACGCTATGTTTTCAGCATGTTAAGTCTTCCTTGGGAGGAAATGCCATAGGATCTCTCTTAGAAGCACAAATAAACAAAACACATTTTCCCTCACAGGGGAACATAAGTGTGGTCTAACATGTGATTTGGAACCGGCTGACTTGACCTTGAAGAGAAAGAGACCATTAGGGAATGAGTCATGAAGCTGATTTTGGAGAGAATACATATCAGACAGAACCCTTCATTGAAAGTCCAGAAACCAGATGCAAGCCAACCTGATCACAACTATCAAGATGGAGGAGATGACCAAAAAGCTGTCTTTGACTTGGTCATGTTACATATCAATATGAACTCATACCTGCTGAGCTCTGGAGAGAGCCAAAATGTTCTAGCAGGGTTAAACATATTTTGAAGACTATGAACTTAAAAGTGGAGGGGAGGTCCTGACTCAGGGCACCGGGAACAATGGGCGTGACACTCATTTACACTCCATTAGGTGTAGAAACAAAAAGCTAACCCTGTCCTTGCAAGCGACCTCTTTTCAATCTTGGCTTTTCTGTAGATGCCTTAGCTTCTACTGTACACGTCTCATGTTCCCAGGGAAGGACCCCATGAGTATCTTCCATTCTTCCTCAGCCTTTGCTGGGGCAGAAACTAATTATTGTTATGATGTCTACCGGAAATACCCAACAAAAGTCAGGAGCTAGATGGGTTTCCCATCCTGTGATGCTGTTGGGAGTTGACAGAATCTTTAGGAGATGGGCATACTAGAGAGAAGGCCATGAGGGGGGTGTCTCTCAAGTGACTATCAGAACTCTGGCCATTTCTCTTCTTCTCTGATTCTATGCCACTCTGAAATGATCAACTTGCTCTGCTATGTGCTTCCTGCCACAGTCCCACGAGCAGTATGCAGAGAACTTGATCGGAACTCTTTATGATGATAATACAGAATACATTGTCCCTCTCTTAAGTTGATTTTCCTAGGTATTTAGTCATGGTAATGGAAGTTGACTAACATGGTTATTTACTGCTGCAGTAATGATTCCTGGAGGCAGAAAAGCACAGATAGATGGTTATGGCTCCAGAGTCTCTTGTGGTAGGATGTGGGATCTGGAGCGGTTGGAGAAACTGCTTCTGAGCTATTCATGTTACTCTGAAGTTTTAGCTTTCCTACTTTGTCATATGGGTCTTTCTGTAGGGTTGTGCACATGTGTGGTAGCTGKCTTCTCCAAAACTGAATAGCTATCGAGGGCAGTAGGTAAAATAACTTAATCTTAGAAGTGTTGGATCATAATTTCTGCTGTATTTCTTTTTTATGTTTAGTTTGTATCATGCYGTGAGTCACACATGCACATGCAAGGTGCGTGGGCGTGTGGGTGTGTGTGCTTGTGTGTGTGTCTCTCTCTCTGTGTGTGTGTGTTCCTCTCATCTCTAATTCTGTTCTGCTTCACTGACCAGAGGAATATTCCTTCTAATGAGACAGTTTCCTAAAGGCTTTGGAATCCTTGAAATGCGCATCACTGCACTTCGAAGTCCAAGGCAAGAGGTGAATATGTGGTACAATGTAATGGACTCCAAAGCAGCACAGATCAGTGTCTGGCAAAGACAAGAGACTGCAGGCTGCAGATGGCTGTGGCCATGTATCCAAAGGCTGTTCAGTATTCAGTGCTCAGGAAACACCCCAAAGAAGCAGAGATTTCTGGCTCTAACTAAATATAGGACCTTTGGGGACTAATTTGAGCCTGTCTTTAAAGTTGCTGTTTATTTATCTTTACTTTTGGATATGAAACAAAAAATTTTATTCTCTAAGTGTCATAAATATTGTATTATGGCCAAAACAAAATAACTAGAAAGGAAAAGGATATAAATATCCGCATGTCCATCCTTCTTTGTTTTATAAACAGCCTGGAATGTGGTACTTTCTTTCATCTACTAGTCTGAAGAGCAAACAAATAGCTGCCTCTTGGCTTTCCTAATATACTGCATTTTTATACATATGAAAAATGCAAGGTACTAATTTGGGGACTCAGAAAGTTGGCAAGAATAGACATGTAATCAAAGAAAAACATTAATTATAGCCCCATGGGTACTAGTAAAAAATGGGATGGTTGGTACACAGGCAATGCATCCAGAAAAAATATTATTCATAACAAGTATGAATAAAAGAGGGAAATTAATGCAGGGAAATATGTTAGTAAAGCTGACAATCAAGTAGACTGTGACAAGAAACCCAGATGTTGCCTGACTTTTCCAGGGAAGACATACTGAAATGAGTTTTCTTCTAATGGCTTAATGACATAGAAAAGAAAGATTCCTTCCAAGTACAGTTAGGTGAACCAATGTATTTTTGGGAGGATAAATATAGGACTATAGATTGACTTAGAAACAGCTGTATCACTGAAAGATCCCATGCTAGCATGGTTTTAATCCATGAACTATTTACCAYTAGAGTCCCACTTCCTAATCAAACTCCCAGCTCCTATGTATTCTATGCCTTCGAGGGTCATGCATAGCTGGGGGAAGGGCAGATGGAAATGAAAGATGGAATTTCAAATAAGAGTTTAGTGATACTCACCCTTTCTTCTCTGGAGTGGTTATAGCATCATTATTATTATTCCTATAWGCTTAGTTATCACTATATTGTTTTGCTTATTTTATTACCATGATGCAATCCAAGGTATTTGATATACCACTGAAATGATCTACACAAAAAAATTCAAAGAATACCACACTTATGAAGCCAAATAAGAGAATCAGAATCCTTTACTTTGGGCTAGTACCTTGGGAAGACTCTTGGTTGGGAAGCTCAGGGTGTAGCATTTCTAAAGTCAGAAGACCACAATTAAATCAATTTTAAATGAAGATCAGAGTAACCTTGTAACATCTGTCTTCACAGAATATAGTCATTATTTCAGACACAACATGACCACTAATTAAGATTTGTACCATTATCTGTTATTTTAGTTAATATTTAGTTTGTATAAACATTAATTATTTTGGTTAATACATCTGTGCCATGATCAGGRTCATGGAAAATCCAAACTGTGTTTCCAGGGCAGATGTAGCTGTTAAGGGGAGGTAGGGTGAGAARTATGTAAGTAGACACAAAAGGACTAAGGACAACATGGTGTTACCCAGACACATCAGCATTATAGCAACCCAGCCTTATGATTCAATAGTCATGTCACATCCGATGGAAATAGCTTCACTACAACACTTTCCTGTCTTTTGGCTATTACATTAATTCTGCCCCCTTTTACATTATGTTCCCCAAGCCTTGTACCTTGTGCAT
>BDUI01012172.1:17467-31086 GCA_002335545.1 Apodemus speciosus
ACTTGCCGGCGTTGGAACATGACATTCTGAACACAGATGCCCCTGCTGCCATGTGGCGGCATTGGGATGTAGCAGATGCCAGTGTCACCTGTGGCAGCACTGGAACATGGCATGTAAGCTAACRGGCATGCGCACAAGTGCCATGTGGCTGCGCTGGGACACAGAAAGCATGTGAACATGCATTGCTCTCAATACCATTGGAGCACAGGGACGTAGCAAGTAGACAGGTGCATCTGTGCTGCCATGAAAGGGTGTTGTGACACAGCAGACAGGCAAACAGGTGGTGGCAGGCACATGGGAAGGCATTTTTGTGCTACCACATTATGGCAGGGGARCTGTGCTCCCACACCATCRGGCTGGGACTAAGCAGGCGTGGAAACAAGTGTACCCACATGGCTGCCTGGAGGCAAAGATTCACCTATCGTGGACACCGGCAGAGCCATACTGCCATGTGCTGGCACTGGGACACAGCGGGTCCACAGAAGTTATGTCTGTGCTGCCGCGTGGTGGCATTGGGACACAGTGTGGGTAGGTACAGGCGTTTCTGTGTCATCAGAAGGCAGCACTGGATATTCATGTTATGACGTGGCAGCACTGGAATATGGCTGTAAGCTAACAGGCATGTGCAAGAAGACTTTCAAACAGGAGAGCCATCCTCACCACACAGCAGCACTAACGGATGGCACCAATGTGAGTGTGTGTGGTTCTGCCGCCGCATGGCACCTCCAGATTGGCAAGTGTAACCAGACACGCCCCTGACACCATACGTCAGCGCCGGGACACGGCAGGTGCATGAACAAGCATGCTGTACCGATGGCTTTGCAGGACATGGCAAATGCAGGAGCTGGCACCCCAGCACAGCCACGCGATGGCCTTGGGACACAAACATGTGAAAAGATAGACCCACACCACTACAAGGTAGCACTGGGATAAGGCACAAGTACCCTCAACGTGGGGTGCTCTGACACCACAGGCTTGCAAACAGGTGTGTCAGCACTCGGGGACACAGCCGGTGCAGGAAGAGACATGCCTGCCTCCACATCGTGGGAAAGGGTAGCCATGTGGACAGACATTCCTACCCTGACAGATGGCTGTGACAGGAGACAGGCAGGYGTGTGGACAGATGTGCCAGGGCTGTGCCAGAACACTCCAGCTTCCAAATGACATAAGCCAGTGCTGCCGTGTGTTAGCATTAGGGCATGGCAGGGGTGTGACTGGGTGTGACTGGGTGTGACCACAGGGCAGAAATGGAACATGGCAAGGGCATTTATGACCAGGCCTGTCCATGGCACCGCTCACAGTGTGCAAACGGGTGCGATTGTACCACTATGTGGCACAGGCATGGGAACAGGTGTGAAAACTGTCACGTAATAATTCTGGCACACAGTAGGTCTCCAAAGTGTGTGTCCATGCTGCCACATGGCACCCTGGGAGAACGGGCTTACCCACACTATGTGGAGGTGTTGAAATATTGCAGTGGCACAAAGCGGCCACATGGTGGTGCTGGGACACAGCGAGTGTGGGAGCAGCCTTGCCCATACCACCATGTGGTGGCCCTGGGACAAGGTAGGCACATGAGAATGCCACATCGGGGTGTTGAACATAGCAGGTATGCCCACAGGAATTCTGTGTCACCACATAGAGGCGCTGGAGCAGCATAGGCACATGAATAATTGTGCTCACACGTGAACAGCACTCAGACATAACCAGAGTGTGAAAAGGCGCTCACCTACCACGTGGTCATGCAGGTATAAGGCAGACACATGAAAAGATGTGCCCAACATATGACAGGGTGGTGTGCACACAGGCATGCATAAATAGGCTTCTACCTTTTAAGGCTGTGGCATGGCAGGTTTAGTATCAGGAGCCTGTGTGTTCCAGGTTGACAGAGCTAGGACACGAAAGAATGCTTGGACACAGTGTGAACAAGAGAGCTGCGCTGTCATGACCATGACGTGGCAATGGAACACGGCAGGAGCATTAAAAGACACATACACATCAGCCCCTCTTGATGCTGGCACGTGGGAGCTGTGAACATTCGTGCTGGCATTGACGCACTTGACGCACGGCATTGCTGGAACACAACAGACACGAAAACGGGAACGCCTGTACTGCCTTGTGGCAGCCCCGAGAGGCAGCAGAGATACGGACGGGTTTGCCCGGCACCACCATGCAGCTGTGGTGAGATGGCACCAGCACGCACAGGCATGCTCACCTTGTCAGAGGGCAGCACTGAGACATCTCGGGCTTCCAAACACATAAGCCAGCAACACCGACGCCATTATCCCTGAGAGATGGAATGGTTGGGGCAGGCAGACATGCACACAGGCTTCCCTGAGATGCCGCGTGTTGGCGCTGGAACACGGCAGGCATGGGACTAGGCATTCTCACACTACCGTGTGTTGGTGCTTGGATGTCACAACTTCCTGGGCCGCAATATGGTTAACACTGGGGTATGGCAGAGACTTAAACTTCCCCAACCCTGCCACCACATGGCAGCTCCGGGGACACAGGAAGGTGTGCAAATTACATACCTGTGCCACCAAGTGGCAGCAATTGGACACATCTGCAAGCACGTGCCAGCCCTGGTGAGGTGTAGTTACTGGTCCATGGCAGGCACATGAACAGGTGTGCACACACCACCAGGTGACATTATTGGGAAATGGCGCACATGATCAAAGATCCCCGTGCCAACATATTGTGGCACTGGATCAYGGCAGACACTGAACGAGGGCTCACCACCACTTGGCATTGCTGGAACTTGGCAGGCACATGAGCCCATATTAAGATTTCTCCAGGTGACAATCCTGGGACACAGGAAAAGTACAAAATAGAGCCTGTTTTGTGATGCCAGGTGTTGGCACTGAGACACAGCAGGTGCACAAGCAGGTGTGCCATGCCACCATGCACTGGGGTGTGGCAGGACTGGGACACTGGAGGTGTGCTAATAGGAGTGCTGCCACCCCCAAATGGTGGTGCAGGGATATATTGGTTGTGGGGACGGACGTGCACATCAAAGTGGTGCCTGTACCTGACAGGCACACAAACAGCTGTTTCTACACCAACGCATGGCAGTACTGGTATATGTCTGAACACGTGTGCCTGTGCCGCCTCGTGGAGGCGCCCTGAATGACAGGCATGAGAAATGTCACTCCTTCTGCTATGTGGCAGCACTGGGACATGAAGGCCCACGCCCAGACCTGCAGTGTAACAGCACTAGGACAAGTCCTGGGTGTGAGGAAGTGTGTGCATGCCACCACAGGGCCATGCTGGCCTTAGCAGATATGTGAACATCCCCGCCCACAACACCACAGTAGGCACTGGGACAGAGCAGGGGCACCAGCAGGCACGGCCATGCCACTGTGTTGGGAAACAGCAGCTGGGTCCTTGGGAGTGCTGCGCCATCACCTGTTGGCTCTGGGACACAGCAAGAACTAAGAACAAACTTGCTGTCCTGTCCTGCGGTGGTGCCGGTACCAGGCAGGCGATCCAACGGGGCTTTCCACTTGTCACATGGTGCCACTGGGACATAGCAGGCACATAAGTACCAAGCTCTTGCTACCACTTGGGGCACTAGGAAGAGCAGGTGTATGTCCATGCGTGCCCCTCTGAGTTGTGGCGACAGTGGTGGACCACCACGTGGCAGTACTAGAAGATGGACGCTATTCGAAAATGCCTCTTGGTGCTGCCGCACGGTAGTGCCGGGCACAGCAGGAGTGCCGTGCTGATCCACGGTGGCCCTGGGACATAGCAGGCGCTGGAGCAAGCTTGTACACTCCATAACACTGCAACGCTGATACACAGCAGGCGTGCAGACAGACATGCCCAAGTGGCCGCGTGTAGTGCTGGGACAGCCGCAGGTGCATGAACAGAMCAGTCATGTCTACATTGTCACATAGCTGTGGCACGGCACAGGTGCCCCAGAGGGCGGTGCTGGAACACCACGGGTTTTCAACTAGGTGAGCCAGATGGCAGCACTGAGAGAGGTCACAGGTGCGAGCAGGGGTGGGTACGTCACCATTCGATGGTGTCAGAGCTGGCAGACATGAAGCTGGCCTGCCAGGAATGCCACACTCCAGCACGGGGACACAGCAGGTGTGTAAAGAGACGTGCTGTGCCGTCCAGGGGTACTGTTCTGATATGGCGACCGTGAACAGGCAGGTACGTTATGACATCGGGTGGCCCTAGGACAGATGAGGAGAGCAAGCACATGTGCTCGGGCCACCACATGGGACCATTGAGACATAGCAGGTGCATGAATAGGGAGGGGCCTGCTGCCATGTGGTAGCCTTGGGACATGGGGACAGGCTTACCTGAATTGTCACATTGTCATAATGGGACACAATAGACWCATGAACAGGCATGGTAAGACCCAATAGAAATGCAAACACTCATGGCCATGTCATGAAGTGACAGTACCGGGACACCGTAGGCGTGTGAAATTGCACCTGGACACAAACGTTTCTGTGCTATCAGGGTCAGAATTGGTACATGACAGGCACAGACATGTGTGCCCGTGCGCCCGTGCGCCCGTGGGCTGGTCCTAAGACATGGCAGGCATGTAAACAGGTATGCCCGCACTACCACATGGCGACCTTGGGAAATGACAGGTTAGCAAGGTGGTGCTTGGGCATCACTGTTGTAACAGGTCTGCCAGTACAGCCATATGTCAGCACTGGAACATGTCAGGGGCATGATCAGGGTGTGTGTGTGTGGGGGTGCCTGCACCAATGTGTGGTGACATAGGTCCCTGGCAGGTATACAAACAGTGCACCCCATGTCAGCCAGCAGGTGGCAGCACTGGATCACAGAAGYCAGGAACAGATAGATGACACGGCAGGCACATGTACAGTCATGTCTGTACCACCAGGTGGCGCTGCTGGGAACAGAATGCCTAAAAGCAGATGTGCCTGTGCTGCTCTTTATGGGGGAAGGGGAGCTGAGATAAAGCAGGTATGTGTCCAGGAAGGTCTTGCCATCACAAGGTGGTGCTGGGGCATGGCATGCATGTGAGCAGAGGTGCCCATGCCCTCAGGTGCCCAGCATGGCAGCCTTGAACACCCCTGTCCATGCTGACATGCCGTGTTGCTGGGACACAGCAGGAATGAGGCCAGGTGTGCACGTGGTGCCGGAGGATGGCACGGAGACCAAGCCGACTTTTATAGGTGAGCCACTGGAAGACGAACGGCTTTAAACAGGTGTTGCCATGGCAGCCACACTGTGACTCCATACCCAGAAGACATGTGAACACGCCTGCTCATGATGCCACATGTCGGTAGGTGCTGGCATGCAGAAGGCGTGTGAACAGGCTTGTCCAGACTGCTGTTTGGCAGAGTTGGGACATGTTAGGTGAATGAGCAGGTGTGCCAAGCCGCCACATGGTGGCACTGGGACATGGCAGGCAAGGGAACAGGGCTGCCTATGTCACTCTGTGGAGCTGGGAGATGGCAGGTGTCTTAGTCAGGGTTTCTATTCCTGCACAAACATCAGGACCAAGAAGCAAGTTGAGGAGGAAAGGGTTTATTCAGCTCACACTTCCACATTGCTGTTCATCCCCAAAGGAAGTCAGGACTGGAACTCAAGCAGGTCAGGAAGCAGGAGCTGATGCAGAGGCCATGGAGGGATGTTTCCTACTGGCTTGCTTTCCCTGGCTTGCTCAGCTTGCTTTTTTATAGAACCCAAGACTACCAGCCCAGGGATGGCACCACCCACAATGGGCCCTCCCACCCTTGATCACTAACTGAGAAAATGCCTTACAGCTGGATCTCACGGAGGCATTTCCTCAAGGGAGGCTCCATTCTCTGTGACAGCTCTAGCTTGTACCAAGTTGACACACAAAACCAGCCAGTGCTGCCATGTGCTGGCACTAGACCACAACAGGCACACCCATGCCACCACACCAGGGCACAGCAGAAGCATGGACACAGGTGCCATGCTGCTTGSATAGTGGCCCCGGGTCATAGTAGACAGGTGAACAGCCACGCCCACTCTATAAAGTGTAGGCACTGGGACATGGCAGGCAGGTAAACAGGCTCGCCGACGCCACCGTGGGGTGCCACCGGGACATGGCAGGCACACAAAGAGGTATGCATGTGCCATCCTGTGGCGCCATTGTGTTATGTCAGGCACAAGAGCTGGCTTGCCCACCTCACCACACGTGGATGCTGGGACAAGAAGGTGCATCCACAGAGCTGCCCGCCCTCTCACATGGCCGCACTGGAACATGCCATGGGCACGAAGAGCTGTGCCCATGCCGCCAAAGGGGCAGCGTGGGAACACTGCAGGCATTCAAGCTGGTGAGCCAGCATCACCGTGTAGTGACACTGGAAGGTGCCAAGGGAGAAAATAGGTGTGACCAAGCCACCACATGGCCACACCAGACAAGGCAGACCTGGTGGCATGTTTGTGGTGGGGCACAGCAGGTGCATGAACAAGCATGTCATGCCACCAAATGACGCTGCTGGGACATGGCAGGTGTCTAAACACGCATGCCCATACTACCACTTGGCAATGATCAAACACGCTAGGTGCTCAAACGTKGCTGCCCTCACAGCCATGTAGTTGCACYGGGATATGGYGAGCRTACAAAYAGGATGCCTGCACCCCAGCATTGGCACATGGCAATTTTCCTGTGCCACCTGGTGGCATGAGGCATGGCAGGTGGACGAACAGGGGTGACATGCATCCATGTGGTGGCACTTTGCTCATAGCRGGTGCAGAACCGGACTTGCCTGTACCRTGCCATTGCAGTGTAGGAGCACGGCACAAGCACGTGTGCACATATTAACAYGCAGTGGCAAGCAGGGCCCAGCAGGYGAACGRGTGTGCTCACGCAAGTGCGTGGTAGTCTTGGAACATTGCGAGCGTGTGCAAAGGAGCATCATGCCACTATATGCTGGCATTACGACAAGGCAGGGAGTAGGGTTAGGGTGGCTTGTGTTTTGCAGCCATGGTACATGGAGAGTGTGAGAAGAGTCAAGCCCATGCCACCAAAATTAGGGTGCTGGGACATGTCAGGTGCTTGAACAGGCACTCTTGTCCACCATGTGGTAGCACTGGGACATAGCAGGCATGCAAACACATGCACCTGGTTCTGGGACGTGGCAGGCACTCTAGTGTGCTTGCGGGCACTGCCGCATGAAGACACAGGGGCATGGCAGATGTGCAACAGCCATGCCCACTCTGCCATGCGGCAGCATTGAGACAAGGCAGGCAGGCAGGCAGGCACATAAGCGGACATGCCCACACTGCCTTGTGGTAGCACTGGGACACCACAGGTGCATGACCAACCATGCCCATGCCACCAGACGCCAGTGCTTGGATATGCATGCAAAAGGYCTATCCTTGCCTCCATATGGTGGCTCTGAGACACATCGGGCATGCTAATGRGGGTGCTCTCGCCATCAGCTGGTGTTGCTGGGACCTGGCCAGCATGTGAACGGGTATGCTTGCCTCACCACAGTGGCACGGGGACACGGTAACTTCAGGAACAGTCTTGCCTACACCTCCTCCGTGCTTTATAGGCGAGTACAAGTTCACCATTCACACGTACCACATCTTATTTATTCATTTACCTGTTGATGGACCCCTAAGCCCAAAGAGAGGTTCTTGTGGGAATAATCTCTAAATCGGGGAAACAGAAGGCTCTTGAAAGAGGTGGAGATTAATGATCTATTTTGACAATCTTGCTTCCATCCTGATGACCTCCCCATCTTGATTCCCCCACCCTCCTCCCTTGCTTCTCCCTCTAGAGTGTGYGCCCATCTGTGATTTGGAGCATGCTTGTGTTTATAGAAATGAACTAGGCAAGTGCTATTCATTTCCARGGAATAGGCTCAGGGCGCCAGTTTGCAAACAAAAGGGGTATCCATGGGGATTTATTGGAYCAGATTCTCCAAGGTGYCYTACCCTGCAYAGTTCAARTGCTTGCTTGGAAGGGGCACCACAGACAAAACTCCAAGGGTSTGTACATTTAGCACCTCTGTGGAATMCCATSGCATCTCCCAACAGGTKGTTTCTCYAGTTCCAGCTGATACTGTATAACTGTCCTCATAAGTACACAAAACAAAATTTTACATGTCAAGCAATGGTCTCTTAGGTTTGATGGACAGCYAGGAGGCACTCCCGCTCACCTCCCCAATGARCCCCTGTAAAGATCTCTCATCAGTTTCAGTAATCAATGTTTCCATCTGCCACCTGGTTTGTGGATAAGGCCCAAGCTCATAAAACTCAAAGGGCCTGATAAGGACAAGTTCCCCTACGATGCCACACAGGGACAGACTGGCGTCTACCAGTTGTCGACAACACAGAACGACTTGGAAGGTTGTACCACTTACAGTAAAGATGCTCTCACACGTGCAGCCTGGATATTAAAAGCAATTGAATTGTCCTGGTGGCGATCCTGGTTCCAACCCTAGTTTCTAACCCTCAGTTTAGGGGGAAGCTAGCCTCACTTCTCATTTCTTGCACACGGATGAATAATTACCTTTCAGTCCTGGTAGCCACCAATACCAAAGGACCACAGTGATTGTAGTGCCTTCAGTTAGACTGCCACATACATCTTATTTGCAAATGGCTGACGTACAAAAGGGATAAGAAATGGAGAAAACAAGCAAAGACTCATCCCTCTGGGTCATTGAAAGTAAATGTGCTCCTAATTGTGTCGAGTCAGCATTTCTAAGGAGAAAGACTGACAGAAAGAAAGGTTCAGCGCCTGTGAGTCTCAGAAAGGCTGAAGGTCTGACAAAAGCTCAGTAAAGACAAAAATGATATGGCATTACAGAAGAAAAAGAACATGTTTATCCCATGGTGAGCTCTTCTTCCCCCAGAGTGACTGTGTACATTCTTCTCCAGAAACCAAGAATATTGTGGGTGGAATTGTTGCTTGCACAGCCCAGGGCACTCTGAGTACTTAGGCATGGCCAATATAGAGGCACCAGCAAAACTCAACTTGAGCATGGAAACTGTTAGGTATCAGTGGGACTTTCACTTACAGGAACTATAATCTGGCCATGCTGCCCTTGGCCCCAGCTCTTTGTAAGGCTCTGACCCCACAGAGCCTGGCATGAATGGAAGTCTTATTGAAGGTGGTGGATGGTTCACGGGAAATGACTGTGGGTTGTGGACAGTTTACTAAAGCAGCGCCTGTCTGTGTGGCTGAATCTAGTGTTGACCTTTTGAGGAAGCAATTGATACAATCAGTGGAATTTTGTCATGCTGTATTTGGGCTCTGTTTAATATTTTTCTTTACTGTGCCAGTGGCTAACAACTCTTGAGATAGACTAGCCCTTGGTTAGTGATGGGGACCTTGGGTCAAGACTTCCGGAGTCTGACCCTCTTAGACTCACACTCAGTGAGAAGATGATCCATATGAGGTGAAGAAGGAAACATCAGAGTTAGTCCTATCCTTTCAGGCACTGGGTCAAGACTTCCGGAGTCTGACCTTGTGGGTTATTCTTTTTCTACATTTAAGCTCAGTATTTCTACATGACAATTATAGCAACAAAGTCTTAGGCATAGCTGCATAGAACATGTCTAGCAAGGTAGCAAAGCCTCTGTGACATTTACAATAAGAATAAATTCTATTGACTGATAAACAGAGCTCAGGTCTAGGACGTAGAAGAAGGATCAGTAATAAGCATAAGGATAGAGTCTATTGGTGAAGGATGCAAATCACAGGGACCTCTTTCATAAGGGTGAGTTCTATTCACTGAGAGACAAAGCCCAGGATTAGAACCTAAAGAATGATCAGGACATTGGGAGACTCAGGTGGAGGCTGACTCCTAGTCGAGTAGCAAAGGGTCACCAGGTTGTTTGACCATTTTCAGTCTGGCCTTCCAGCTGACCAGCTGTCATTCATTTCCTTCTGTTGAAGAAGACAGGCCCCGTGTGGTCGTCAATCCTGCTTTGTGCAATGCTTACTTAAGCTGTGCTTCTGATCGGTTAGGATGGTCAGGCTTGGGCCTGTAGTGATCCTTGTACCTCGCCAAAGATTTCTTTTCGTATATTTAAAATGATTTCACATGCCCTGTACTTCTGGGCATGATGGCACTTGGGACACAGGGATAGGCAGATCCCTATTAGTTTGAGGAAAMCCTGGTCTATACAGTGAGTTTGAAGCCAGTAAAGACTACTAGTGAGACTCTCTCAAAATAAAACAACAAAAGCAAAACCCCCAGAACAAAAATGCCCTGCATCTGGAATTTATGTTCTGTATCTTGTCTGATGCTCTGTGTTTATTTTATTGGATACTAGAATGGCTACTCCAGCTTGTTTCTTGGGTCTGTTTGCTTGGAAAACCTTTTTCCAGCCCTTTACTCTGAGGTAATGTCTATCTTTGTTGCTAAGGTGTGTTTCTTGTAAGCACCAGAATGATGGATATTGTTTACACATCCACTCTGTTAGCTTGTATCTTTGTTTTTGTTTTTGCTTTTTGAGGAACTAAGTCTGTTGATGTTGAGAGATATTAATGACCAATGATTATTAATTTCTGTTATTTTGATGCTGATGGTGGTAGTGTGTGAGTGTGAGTGTATGTGTCTGTGTGTGTCTTTGTGTGTAATTCTTTTGTTTTGAAATTTCTTTTGTTTTCTTGAGTGTAGTTACTTACCCTCATTGTGTTGGAGTTTTCTTTCTAGTAGAAATCCTCTGTAGGGCTGAATTAGTGGAAAGACATAATTTAAATTTGGTTTCGTGATGAAAATATTTTCCTCCATCTACGGTGATAGAAAGTTTCCCTGGATATACTAGTCTTGGCTGACATCTGTATTCTCTTAGGGTTTGCAAGGCATCTGGCTCTTCTGGCTTTTAGAATTTCTGTTGAGAAGTCCTATGTAATTCTGATAGGTCTGCTTTTATGTGTTACCTGGCCTTTTCCCCTTGTAGCTTTTAATATTCTTTATTTGCTCTGCACATTTAGTGTTTTAATTATTATGTAGCAGGAGGATTTTCATTTCTGGTCCAACCTATTTGCTAGTCTGTAAGCTTCTTATATGTTTATAGACATCTCTTTCTATAAGTTAGGGAAATTTTCTCTATGCTTTTGTTGAAGATATTTTCTGGGCATTTGAGCTGAGAATCTGTTCCTTCTATTCCTATTATTCTTAGGTTTGGTCTTTGCATAGTGTTTCAAATTTCCTAGATGTTTTGTGTCATAAACATTTTATTTTATTTTATTTTTATTTTTTTCTATGACAAGAAACAGCATTTATTTTTTTCATATCCTAGAAACAAAACCTAAATAAAAGCAGGGGGTATTGCCTTGGGATTAGGAAAGGATTGTATATAACACAGGGACCATGGTAGGAAATCAGAAGTCATAATTATTAAAACACACATCAGTGAATCCAAACAATATCAAAAGTTCACAGTGCAATGATTCTGATAGGTAAACCTTGTAAGGAAGTGAGAAATATATTTCTTGTTCTGTCTCCTCCTTCATCTTGCTCACTGTGGTGACATGTATTGTCCTCTAATGGTATCACCCACACCACAGATGTATGTTGCTTCATCTTCAGTCTGGATGTTGGAGATACTTAAGTAGCGATCAGCCCCAGAGCTGGATCCAGAGAAGCGATCAGGGATCCCATCACCTTTGCTGTGGTTTCCATCTTTTTTAAGATCCATCACATACTTAGAAGCATTGAGTGGCTGTTGCAATGGTATAGGTGCTGTGCTCACTACTCAAGGTGCAAGTGAGTTTGGCTGAAGCACCCAAGGAGGTAGATGCAGAGGGTAACTGAGTCAGCATAAGTTGGGAGAAAGAACCTGAAAATAGAGAAAATTGTTATACCCTGGGATGAGAGACAAGTATTGAATATATCTAGGTGTCAGATGGTTTCCCTAAATTGGGGATCAGAATTCAGTTGAGTCTCCTGACCTGTACAATGAAGAAGGAAGAACAGAAGATTCCAAGCCATGGTGCAGACAATACTGAGCTCTACTGAGACAGTCAAGATGTCTCCCTTATTCAACAATTCTCAAAGAAGTGAGGGTGCCCTTTATGCAAATTTTCTTAGCCAACCAAATCACTTTTCAGGTGTGTGTGCTATCAAAATCTSGGTATTATTCTGCTCTARGGCTAYTCAAGGGACCACAGTGAACCTAGCTGCTGGACCTGTCGAATCCCGAACAGTCACAAAGAGATAGATATTTATGATTTCAGCTAATATTCTTCACTGGCACCAATAGATCCCCTCTGACCAGATTCATTTGTATGTATCTGTATTCACATGACTTTTCCCAAGGCTTTGACTACTAAATTCTTTCTGATCAATGTCACAATGACTGGCAGCATCTGAGGATTACTTTTACATCATCTCTCTTTCTGTTTTCTTCTTCTCAGTGGGAGCACTATGAAGACCAATGGTGCCTAATCTGTCTGTTCGAACCCTCATAGGAATCACATCCAAAAGTCCCGCATATCAGATACTTACATTATGATTCATAACAGCAGCAAAATTACAGTTAAAATGTAGCAACAAAATAATTTTATTGTTGTGGGTCAACAGAATATGAGGAAATGTACTAAAGAATCTTAGCATTAGGAAGATTGAGAACCACTGATATAGAATTTAATTTATAAAGAGATCTTTATTCAGGAATTTTTCCCACACATTTTGAATACAAAGAAAATATCTTCATGAATTTATCCTCCTAGAATGTTCAATAAAGCAGTATATTCTCTCCCTCTCCCTTTCCCTTTCCCTCTCCCTCTCCCTCCCTTTCTCTCTCTCTCTCTCTCTCTCTCTCTCTCTCTCTCTCTCTCTCCATCTCTCTTTGTCTCTCTGTCTTTCTTCTTGGTTCCTTATCAGATTGACCTATTGGGACTCACATGTGAATATTGGTACCTAGGAGGATACATATTATATTGCATGACTTCCTTGATTCATTAGAAATAAAAGACTTTTAAAAAAAATCACATGGCAGAAAATTAAAGAAATGTACCAAGTTGGTTGAAAAATATAACACTGTGCTTGTATGGGTGCTTAACTAAGGATTAGAGAAGATTAATAAAGAATTTATGCTACGGCCTCCATGATAATCCCTGGAAACTTGCTTAATACTATTATATTTAACTGGCAGCTCTTTAGGAAGATGGATGTCAGAAAGGGAACATTCCTAAAGTTAGAACATGATTTAATGAAAGAAGATAGAAGAAGTCAGGGGAGAGACTGAGCAGGAGTAAGAGGGATGTCATGATCACATGATACTGGGGTATGCTTTAACTTATGCATGCTTAAGAAGATATCTTACATGGATTATTATTTTTTAACCAAATCCCCTAACCTCCAAGCTCAGGGAATGTGGAGATGAGAAGGTAGAAATGTTGTAGGAGACAGATGAGTTGGATGATGCCAAGAAAAGARCATTTTCAAGACACAGCAGGCCGATACACATATGAACTTCCAGARACTATGACAGAATGCACAAAACCCGAATGTGTTCAAACTAGACAAAATCCAGCACTGAGAAGCAGAAGTGGAAAAATAGTCATACCCATAGCCATGAAATTATTTGTAATGGATAACTTCAGGAAAAGGAAAAATCAGTTTTTTCCATTGCGGAAATATAACAGTCACAATCCAGAGCAGGCTCCACGCCCAGTAGTAATTGGCCAT
>BDUI01012173.1:25459-45548 GCA_002335545.1 Apodemus speciosus
CACACACACACACACACACACACACACACATACACACAGAGCTTAACGCTTTACATCATGTTTAGCACATATTTGAATTGCTTGATGATGACTAATTATATACACATAATTTATATTTTTGTTTCCTTGTATTCATTTTGTGATCAATTCGAGTTGCAAAATGCCTATGTGTAATCACAGAAACTTAAAAAAAATGATGCAGAAAATTACAAATTGGAGGTACTTCTAGGCAATAAAGAAGATATTCTGCTTAAAAACAGCAAGTTGCCATGAAGCTATTTGTTGTCATCTATTAATCTGGGGTGTACTGGTCAGTTTGGTGAGTGGTTCTGTTTTGATTCTTTCTTGTAGCTTCTTAGTCCTCATATTAGTATTAGTATTTAATCATGTTTTTTACAGTCCAGATTTTATCCCCCTCCTGCTCCAACCTCTGACTATTCCACATCCCATACCTCCTCCTTGTCCCCATCTCCAAGAGTGAGATGCCCCCAACACCCACCCCACCAGACCACCCAACTCCCTGGGGCCTCATGTCTCTTGAGGGTTAGGTGCATCTTCTCTGACTGAGACCAGACCTGGTAGACTGTATATGTACTGCAGGGCTCATATCAGCTGGGTGTAAGCTGCCTCGGTGGTGGCTCAGTGTCTGAGAGATATCTGGGGTCCATGTTAGTTGAGACTAATGGTCTTCCTATAGGTTTGCCCTCCTCCTCAGTTTCTTCCATACATTATCATGTATTGGGTGTGGGGAACAGGTCTGAGACCCTGAGGGCCAGCAAAAAGAATAGAAACAGGCAACCTTGGGAGGTTGGAAGTTGAGGGCAAGCTCTAGAATGTACCAGAGACCTGAGAGGTGAGAGACTCTCAGGACTAATAGGGAGGGACCTTAGATTAGTCTTAGATTTTACTGACTCTATTGACTACAATGAATTAACTGTTTGTATATGATTTGTCTGAAAACAAATTCTTCAAAATAAGAAAGAGATACCTGTGAAAGTACTAAAAGCATACAGAACATTATGTAGACACATAATAATCAAAGATTGTATATGCAGAGAAATAAAAATACTAAAAGCTTTGAAGAAAAATGACAAAGTCACATATGAAGGATGACTGATTAGAACAACGCCTGACTTTTAAATGAATATTCTATGTCTATGTTGGCAAAAAAAAGAACAGAAAAACTAAAAACAAACAAAAACAACAACAAAAAACACCAGATACCAGCATAGACTACAATACCAAGCAAAGTATCATTCATATCAACAACAACAAAAACCATTGCACAGTATAATCACTATTAAGCCATTTCTTTTCAGCAATCTAGTTCTACAAAAGGGAAATATCAGTCTGAAGATAAGATATATATTGAAGATGATAGAAATGATAAATAAACCTGTACTCATTCATCATAGGAGGAGGACACATACATGGCAACAACAAAATAACAGCGACCCACACATACTACTCTTCATAATACTATACTTCAACTGTCTCACTTACACAAATAAAAATACACAGAGTAACCGTTTATAAGAAAATGGAGCCCATTTCCTTCATTCTCCTGCATCCAAGAAACAAACTTGTTTTAGATACACTTGCACACAATTCTTTAGGATGCAGTTGGCTGTATTTCCTTGTACAGGATTCAGGCCCCAATTAGTTTTTCATGTACATTGGTGTTGTCTTGTTTGCGTAATGTTTTAGTGGTCATATCAGTGAGACATTATGTGAGAGGCTAAGGGAACATGGCAGAAGATGGGGATGAAAGTGGGTTAAAAAGTCACTTCTGTAATACTGTTTCTGTTAGTAATATCAAAAATATTTTATAAATTTTATCAGGTTGAAAAATGATAAAATCAAAATAATATTTTAGGAAAGTCATTTTTTCTATATTGATCTTACTATTTAATGGGCATATGAGTAACTTTTCATTATCTAATATATGCATCAATTTCTTTAAGATAATTTTTAATCATATATGTCTTTCACTTCTTGATTAGGGTTATGCCAGAAGATATTTCATAATTTTTAAGGTTATTGTAAATGGTGGTATTTCTGTGATTTGCTTCTCAGTAAGTTTGTAATTTTTACACAGAAGGAATACTCATTTTATGTATTAATTCTATATGCTGTTATTTGTTGAGTTTACAAGCTATATGAGATTTCTTGTGGTATTTTTAGGCTCATTTATATTTACTAATCTTCAATAAAAGATAAATTGACTTCCTCATTTCCAATTTGTATCCCCTTGGTCTCCTTCCATTGTAATATTAAGCTTGAAAGTTTGAAAGTCCTGTCTAAATCAAGAGTCCCTTGAGTATGATCAAAGACGAGCACAATCATCATTTGTTACCATAAAAGATTACAAGAAACTAGATGGACAGTGGACACTGAAAGGAAATGTGGGGTGGTGCAATGATAATCACCCTGTAAAGAATTTGTTTACCAGTTACTGCCCTGTTTCTATAAGGGTCCTCACTTGTGCACTTCAGCTTGTTGATCTTTTTGAGTTCTATGGACTGTATTTTGGGTATTATGACCTTTTTTTGGACTAATATCCACTTATTTGTGAGTACATTCCATGTATGTCCTTTTGTGTCTGAATTATCTCACTCAGGATATTTTCTAATATCCTGTCCATTTGCCTGCAAAACTCAGGATATCCTCATGTTAATAGATGAGTAGTGTCCCATTGTGTAAATGAACGACCTGTTCTGTTTCCATTCTTCTATTCTGGGACATGTGGGTTGTTACCAGCTTCTGGCTATCATAACCAAGGCTGCTGTGAGCAAAGGGGAGCGATGCCCTATAAAGTACAGGGGCATCTTTTGGGTATATTCCCAAGAGTGACATTGCAGGGTCTTCAGGTAGACCTATTTCCATTTTCTGAGCAATCTCCAGAATGATTTCCACAATGATTGTACCACTTTGCCATTCCACCAGCAATGGAGGAGTGTACCTCTTTCTGCATATCCTTGCCAACATTTGTTGTCAGCTGAGGTTTTGAGCTTAGTCATTCTGGTTGGTGTAAGGTGGAATCTCAGGGATATTTGGTATTTGCCATTCTCTGATCGCTAAGGTCTTTGAACATTCCTTTATTCTTAAAATTGTATTCCCCTCTAATTTTATTATGTGTCATGATTAATGCTGATCATTAATGGAATTTTATTTAGAACTATCTCTGACAAAAGATTCTGGGCATGACTCTGAGGTTGTAATTCATGTCACTAATTTGTCTATACTTAACTAACCAATATGGGCAAACTAATGATATAAATGGGACCTGCTATTCATTTCATTGTTCCTGGTATGTATAAAAAGGAAGAAGCTTATTGAATATGAACATATTCATCATCCTCTGTTTCTCAACTAGGTGAATGACTTCACTACCTACAAACTCATGACATCAGAACTACTGTATGATGATATCTTGAGCCCTCAAATAATGAACTATTTTTTCCTAATGTAAATAATTTTCTAGAGTTCCTTTTCACAAAAATAGGAAAATATTATTTTCTAAAAAGTGTTGCTACAATGCACAGGAGCAACTCTGATTTAATTGTACTACTAAATAGTTAACTCTGAGCCTTAGGGAGTATTTTATGGTGACAATCTAGAAGAATTTGGTCAGATAAATTCCCAACTTTCATTTATTGAGCAGTAATTAGAATACCATTTTTTTGTAGTTTGGAAGAAAAAAATTAATAAAGTGATTATAGTGGGTCTGTCACATGAATACAGGTGTCTAAGTAACAGAGGTGGAGGAAAATACTGAAAATACCATTTTCCAAAAACTATGCAGAACCATAAATCAGGCACATTGGAGTCTAAGCAATAACATAATTTAATATCATTTACTATAATAGGTAAGAATATGTAATATATAACAAAAAATACAGTGAGTGAAACTATTTATAGCAATATGGTTAAATATAAAACTGAAGTTGTTTCTTGTAATAATCTCTTCTGCTATGGTTAAGAGGGACATAGAAGAGAACATCGAAATATAATGACGGGACCTTCATCAGTCATGAGGAAGTTTCCATTGTGGAAAGTTAGATGTTGAAGTTGTTTCACTGTCCCCTGCTAAAGGAAACAAAAATGTCATCAGTAGACAGACATTCTCAGTTATAGATTCACCCCACGTCAGATATGAGTAGTTTTTCACTATATTTTAAGAACTCTACACAAAGAATTACTTGTGTTCACACTGTATCTGATTTCAAATGAGATTGCCTGTGAAGATTCTTCACATACGTGTTGTAGTGGATCCATTGCAACTTAATATTTATATCATATGCTAAGCATTTTGCAAGTTTATCTCTCAAACATCATTGTTTTTGTACAATAGCACACTTTGTTGGCACATAGTTTAAGCTTATATTAGGTTTAATGGATTTTAAATCAAATGATTTAAAGAGAACTTTTTAAAAATAATTTCATATCAAAGATATCATACATGACTGATGGACCATGGGAGGAAAGGGAAGAAATATAGCAGGTAATATTCTGGAATAGTTACAGGGTCTGAAAAATTCCTTTGTCACACATACAAGTATGTAAGTATGTACATATGTGTGTCTGTATGTATACCTATACAAGTGTTGTTGAAAAACATTTACGATGCTTGAATATAATGATATGCCTCTCTGATATTTAGAAATATATGAAATCAGGGTATGGTGTCACCCTTCCATCCCTTTGATAACAAATGAAACCTCTCTTGACCTGTAGGAACTTCTGGCTGGGGAGGAGCAGATGAAAACTTTAATTCTGAAGTATTAGCATTTGGGGTGTCCCACTGTGGCTATCTAATGTTTGATTTTTGTTTGTTTTTTAATAACAGGTGACTTACCAGCAGTATTTACTGACATCTTTTTGTCATCTGAACTCTTTTGATTATTGTCAAAAATGATATGGTGCTCATCGCGAAATATATCTACATAGTTGTCGATCATGATTTGTATAATTGACATCTGTAACATCACAAGGCAAAAACAAGATCCTTTGTCATTTCACATAGTTTACCAAATTGAAATCAATTAAAAATTGAAATCCAAAATGGTGAGGAGAATACCACTAGTCAAAGCAGATATGAACCTATGAAATGAAGTCACTGTCTGAAATGGAGACACAAAGTTCTTTGCAACATTACATATTGCAAAGAATGCGGTAACTATTAAAGCAATATATTATTTCAAAACTGATACACTGCCAGAATATCAGAATGAAACAAATTAATGATTTCAAAGGTTTCTTGAATTGATGCTTTGCAGAGCGTGGGAAGAGGTGGAGTTTTGTTTTGATGGTTTGAATGGGGGAACTGTCTAATCCCAGGCATCACTATATATGATACCATCTTTGGGTGGCTTAAGTGGCTTGGCTTCCCTGGTGGAAGTATGCCATTGGTTAGAATTTAAGGTTACAGAAGCCAGGTGCCATTCACAGTGTACTCCCTGTGCTTCATTTTTGCTGCCTGAGATGAGAGCCACCACGTCTCTGCTTCCTGATGGCTGTCCTACCTTCCTGCAGCTATGCTCCTCTGTAATGACTTTGAAGGACTGTAACCCCTTTGGATATCAAAGTTGGAAATAAATATTTACTTCTATAAGTTGTTTTGGTCTTGCTGTTTTATTAAAGCAATAGAAAAATTACTAAGAAATGAAGGTGGTGAGAAGAGGGATCGTAGTTGAAAAAAAAAGGGCCTCCACCAGATTTGGAAGTCTATGTGATGTTTTCTTTATTAACAGTGAAATTTGTAGGGCTGAGATCTCCAGGATGGAGCCAACCTTGAGCTATTATTGAGACAAAGAGAAATATGAGGTGCAGGGCAGGAGGCAGCACTCATACACAGCTTCTGCTTCAGTTCTTGCCTCTAGGTTCCTGCCTTGCTTCAGTGTGGTCCCTGATATTTCTCAGTAGTTAATTGGTAACTAGAAGTATACCATGAAGTCTAACATGTCCTCCATAAGTTGCTTTTCATCAGTGTTTTATCATAGCAATAGTAGCAAACTAAGACACTTTCTAAATTGAACAAGTTATTCCCTGGGCTTTCCTTCTCCATTGTGAGTAACACCACCATGACTTCCTTCCTTTGGACCTTATTTCTTGATAAAAAGAACACTGGACTTCTATCTTTTTTCCTTTTCAAAATGTATGTTCTTTGTTGATTCTCTGTGAATTTGTAATCATGCAATTAAGTAACACTCATTTTTCAGTTTGTCCATATCTACCAATTGTCTCCTGGAAACTTCCAAACAAAATTTAAAAAATAAAAATTAAGTCATGTTTTTAATTAAAATTAAAGTGAGGGAGCAAGGGGTTGTGAGGATTGGACTTAGAGGAGGGTATTACAATCAGGATATAAAGCAACTAATGAAAGTAATTAAAAATATCAGTGCACACRGCTTTATAGTAAAATTAAGAGCTACAGAAATCAAAAGATGAAGGTACATATGACTGTACCTGAAATAATGCAAACGTGCATTATTATTTTATATAAAAGTAGAAGTTAGTGCTAAAATATCAGAAAGGATATTATATTACATACATCGCATCACCAGAAGATGCAATCATAGGTGTCATCATTGACCTTTGTCAGTTATTTGCAATTCCTGGGTCACAATGAAGACTTTGTTCACAAAAGGATAAATCAGATCCTCTTACCTTCTTTGAGAGGTCACTTCCAAATAATGAGTTCCTGCCAGTCTGATCCCACAGAACATGAGGGGCTATGCGGACAGATAACATGTAGGTATCTAGGTTATTCCTGGTAGACATTTTAATTTTTAATAGGACATGGATGAGCTGTTTAAGGAGGAGGTAGTTTGCTTGTGGCATCTTCAGTAGAATACTAGCAAAGAAAAAGGATAATTTCACTGTTGATTATCTGACAAATAAGGTTACTTACAAAACTCTGAATACAAAGACGTATCAGGCTAAATGTTTTATAGACTAGCTCATAGTATAATCAGAATTCAATAGAAATAAGAATATACACCTAAAGTATTACCTAAAATATTTTCTGCAAATTTATTTTCCTTATAGAATTGTGGGAAATTTTTAAAATTCTGTATGAATTTCAATGTTCTACACCTATAACTACTATCCATCAAACCCAGAGGAAGGTGTCAGGTTCTTTGGAAATAGAATAAATGAAGCTTGTGGCAGGGCATGTGTGTTCTGTGTATGGAAAGAGTGTTGTTAAACAGTGAATTGTCTTTCCAAAAACCATGGGAGACACATTTAATATTGTTACACTCTGGAACACAAGGAGCAGAAAGCATACAAGTGACCCTAGGCAATGCAGGTGTAGAAGCTTCTTATATATGTAAGGCAAAGATGCTGGAGACACCTTTGTGTAGTAATGGGAACTCAAAGCTTCTGTGAACTAAGAAATCATTCTGTGGACTATCATACAGGAAAATGATTCCAAGAAGTCGAAACTATACCTGAACCAGGCTGCTCTAGGTAGTTATAGTTGACAAAGATGAACTCAGTAATAATTTCATTTTCTAATCAATGACATATATTTAACACATGTAATATTCACAATCACATGGTAATAATACTACGATGCAAATAACCCACAGATATTATGTTTTATACTTACATACTTGTGTTGTTTCACACAGGAACTCAAACCAATACTCTTCGCTGACCTGCACACAACTGTACAGCAGGTATTCAAATCAATACTCTTAGATGATCTGCACACAACTGTGTAGCAGGCTGTCTCCCAAACCATGACAGTTATAATATAGAAGACTCTTAAGTGGTAGGATGACAGAACTAGTACAAAACTGTTGTTTGAAAAATGCACCTGTTTATAGAGTGACTATACACATCTGAGCAAAGGAAAACTCTTGTCATGGGACATCAAGCCAGTTTATAAACCTGTATGTACAAACCTATGAACATTGAAAATGCATTCATTTTAACTTTGTGCATTTCCCCAACTGTTTACTCTATTATTACCTTTGTATAGCAGAAATTTTTCCAAGCACAGATTTTTCATCAAGGACACTAAGCCAATTTTCACATGAATCTGAAGAAARCAAGCTTCCTTGTATATTTCTAAGAAAATCCTTTTTAATGAAAAAATGAAAGAAAATTAATGGCCAAAATCGATTGTACATTGTAAAATGTATTTGAGAAAAACTTTTGTTTAAAAACAGTTGAGTCCAGTGATGCTCAATTTGTGTATCACAATCCTTTGAGTGTCACATATCCTGCGTATCAGAAATTCCATGCAATATGCATTGTAAGTGATAACAGTAGCAAAATTTCATTTATGAAATAACAGCAAAATGATTTAATGATGATGGATTATCACGGCATGATAAAACACTACTAGGAAGGCTGAAAACCAGTGCTTGAGACCCTACTTCCTTAAGAGAGTCCCAGCCTATCCCCAATCAGAAACTTTACTCTAAAGTAGAAACTACAGACAGGAGCCTATGTGTTCTTAATTGAGGCTAGAGTCAAAGATGCAGCATTCTGGCTGCAATATCAGTGAAATAATCAATCCTACTGTCTGTTCTAATTGCCATTCCTGGCTTCTAGTGAACACTACTACTTACAATCAGAGATATGCACATCAAGTCAAAGGCTGAAGCTCTGTCTGCCTCAAAGTAGGACAGTTCCTCTGTGGGACATCCATACAAGAGCCTATCATAACTGTTCTCTGAGAGGCTTCACCCTCCAGCTGACTAAAACAGATAAAGAAACCCACAGACAAACATTGGATGGAGCTCTGGAAGTATTATGGAAGAGCTGGGAAAAGGATTCAGGGCCCTGGTGGAGATAAGGACTCAACAGGAAGACCAACACAGTCAACTAACCTGGACCATTGGAAGCTATCAAGGACTGACCACCAACCTAAAAGCATACAGAAGCTGCATCATGATATATGGCACATATGTAGCAAATGTGCATCTCAGTCTCAATATGGGTTCCCCAACATGTGGAACAGGGGCTATTCTTAAGCTTTTCATGATCTGTGGAAACCCTTCAGTAATTGGCCTCAGTAGATGTGGCAATCCTGAAGAGAGTTGATATGACAGGCTGTGTTGATATTCAGGAGACCCTAACCCCCTTAGAGGAGAAGGGAAGAGACACTGTGAAGTGTGAAGAAGTATGGAGAGGAATTCAAACTGTAAAATAAATAAATAAATGGGTAATATTACTAATGATAACAGTTAAAAGAAAAAAGAATGACTAAATATAAAAAAAACAAAACAAACAAACAAAATCCCAAGTGCTCTTCCTGAAAATAAGCAACAATTAAAAAATGGCACGGCCAGAAAATAACTCATTCTGTTTGTATAATTGGGTCAATGTGTACTTTCAGTTCACAAAGAGTAAAGTTGTAATACACATGTACACCTCTGCCTACAGGCTCACCTTGAATATTGTGAACTTTATAATTGCACATCCRGTTTAACATGTGAGGTCTTACAGTTTCACTTCTATTCCTAAAACCATGGAAATACTCAACAATTTAAATTATTTGTAAGCAGCAGCTTGTTTGAGGACAGAAAAGTGTCTTTATTCATGAAAAACCACAATTAACTTTCATGTTGTACCAAGGATAGAAAATCAGACACATGGAAGATTCCCAGCTGTTCCTGTACCTTTAAATTGCTGTGAATACACATGGCCACATCCAGTTACTGTTCTTCACTTTCCTCCCCCATGATATGGTCCCAGGATTCAGGCATTGAGAGCCAGACACACTTGGCAAGCTCAAGTGCCAAGGGGAAATCATTTGGTACCATTGCCTTTAACCATCCCTACTTAAAGAGCATTAACATTTCTCTTGATGTCTAGGGCCATAGCTACACAGTCTACTGAGAGGAAAACTCAGATCATGGCCCAAATGAAAACAAAGCAATGATATTTGCTCCAGAATTACTGCTGCTCACTGTTAAGTTAGGCATTGTAGACTATTTAGACTATTGTTATTAAGGAGGAATAGTTTTTTGTTAAGTATGATTTAAGATATATATTTTGTAACACACAGTATTACCAATATTATTACTTGTCCTCCTATTAATTCACATGGTACAGTCAGAGTTAAAATCAGTGGGAATGCCAATAAAAGCCCGTTTGATATATAAGGAAGTAAACTTCCAACAGAAGATGTTCAAMTGTGTCTTCAGAACAAATCTTTGAGCTTGTGAGAATTTACCTACCATGACTCTTATCTACAGGTCATGTGTCCWTATTTCAAGAAAACTGTCATCACCAGGTAATCTCAAGGACAGAAAACATGTATGCATCTCTAGAGTGATGCTGAATGTTGGTKATGTAAAATWCTTCCTTACCTTTAAAACGGAAGCTACTGTGAGCACAGRTTCTTCATTSCAGTTAATCTCTTGTTCAGTGTAAATCTTATCTCTCAGGGACCAGTGTGATTTTTCTGGTATGAATCGGAATATTTGTTCTGAATTTTGGCCCCTTCTCGCAATTATGGATAACATATCCTGTGTGGAATAAGGACAAGCTTCTATCATTACAGATCCAAACAGATGAAGCACAAATGTTTCTTTGAAAGTAAACCAGAGCCATGGCAATTAAGGATTCATAGCTACAACTGAAAGGAATGAAGAAGACATTTTGCATTTTTTTTTAGTTTTCAAATATATTTTATTCCCTAATTTATTTTTCCAAATTTGAAAGATCAAAGTTTCTTGGATTTAGATAATCCTCAAGATAGCATCACACCACTATTCAGCAAAGAATTTTGGTGAATGGTGCTCTCTTTCCTTTTCTTTTCTTCCTTGAATATCTTTCTCAAGAATGCCATGTCATGTTACTATTATGATAGATCTCTTTCAGAGATCAAATCATTCTTTTACTTCCTGTCTGTCATAGCCTCTATTATGAATCATAATATCTGTGTTCTTAAGAAAGCTTTTTTCTTTCACTATCATACTGATACTTTTATTTCCTTCATCTGTGAGATCTTATTTTTACTGTCTGTATCTATTGATGCTGTCACATTTAAGAACCCAGGCAAATTTCAGTTGTTCTTCCATGGTTTCACTCGTACAAATGATGACCATACACAGATTTACTCCACATTTTCTCACATTTCAATTGATTACATGATTACAGTCAATGATGACAGCAGATCATGCTCTAAAATGAATAAGGAATGGGCAATAATTCTCATGTCTCTAACATGATGACTTGTTCACATGTACAATAAATTCCAGGCACACACAGTGCTAAAAGAGATGCTGGCCAGTGAATGAATATTTTCAATGGAAATCTAGTAGCATATTTAAAATAGACTATACCATATTAAGTTGCCATTTTATAGACTTTAGTAGAATGAAAAATCAATATATAGAAAGAAAACGTGTATATCTAATTCATTGATAATGACAAATAAAGGTCTATAAATAATCTTAATCATAAGATTGTGTAAACTCAGAGGCAATGATATTAAGGTAGACTCTAGAGTACCATGGAGTCATAAGGCAGCTGCAAATGTTGATAGTTGGAGGAGCACTTCCAAGGATCCATTTCATCCAACAAGCTGATGAGTTTGGGTCTTTTCTGAAATCTGTGAAAGTCATGGGAATACTAACTTTTCTCTTTCACTATTCTTTAAAAAAAGAAAACTCAAACTTCAGTGGGATTTATATCTGTGTTAAAAGGATCTTATCTTCAGGAAAAGGTTATCTCCATGTTCATCAGTTTGATGAAATAATTTCCTTAAACATAGGTTCCCAGAAATCATGTGACATAAGACAGCTGTACAATCCAAAAGTGAAACTCACAAGTATAGGAGATTGCAGCATTCTGTCCAAGCAAGATATTGGTGGATATTTGCGAAATACTTGTTTTTTTATTGGTGCAGGAGCAGTTTTAGAAGTTGCTTGCTGGGTTTTATCTACATTGCCTTCTCCTTTCTCTGAAACCAAAAAGAAGGGAAATCGTTATTTGTTGTAACTGATCTCACTGAGCCCTTGCATACCCCTCACGTTTTATAGCCTGTATGCCTTATGCATCACCACAAACAAACAGAAAATAACTAATGAGTATTATAACATTTATAATAATGGAATTGCTTTACAAGGCATTGATTATCTTGGTGCATGCAGCTCATACTTCTGGTATACAAAGAAATTTCTGTATTTGCCTTGAAATCTGAATATAAGTAATAGAGTTAAGACATGAAATAGTACCAATTTTTGCACACATTTGTGAATTTCTGACTGAACAACCATGGGCATTTGCAAACTAAGAGCAGTACCTGCACTTCACAACACAACGTGCCTGACTGCAATTCCATTACTGTCTTTCCCCTACCCCTTCCTCGAACTGATACCTCTAATCTGAGATCACAGAGTCTATGTCTCCCATATGGGTATATTAGGCTATATTTTAAGGCTAGCATTAGAGAACAGCATAGTGGCACATGCCTCTATACCCCGATCTCAGAAGCTGAGCCAAGAAGTTTTCTGTGAGTTTCAGGTCAGCCTGGTTTAAAGAAAGTTTAAGGACAGCCAGAACTTTTATGTAAAGAAAACACAATTTGGTATTGAATTTCTGTTCTATGTATTATACACATCTAAATTAATTCTCTATATATCAAAATAAGTGAGATATTCTTAATTAATTATATAATCTAATTTCTGGGATTTACCTCTTACATAAATTCGGGACCAATGGAAAGAGGTTCAAAATTTGGAGGCAATTTCTTACAATAGTAATTTTTGACACACAGGTGAATTGTCCCTTCACATGGTTTATCAAATTCTTCATTGTTGTTTGTTATAATTCATAATTTCAGTGCTAAATGATTTTAACTTTTAACTTATGGTAGTAGAACATGTATACACACCTACAATATCCTCATAATGAGAAGAAGCTGCTGGAGTTATTGCTGGTGAATCATGGCCAGGGGTATATGTTCTCCCACTTGGGCAGGGGCTAATTCCATGTTCTATTTCCATTCTTTTGCTGATATTAGAAGGAGAATTCTGGCCATATGAGGTCAGTGTTCTGGTTGGATTAAAAAATGATGTTTCATACCACACTGCAATGACATCTACTCCAAAAATTGTGGGTGAATTTGATATCAAAAATGTTACCAGAGAAATCTGTGTCAAAACATAGCAAACAAAGAGGGTTTCTGTCATTTTGCATGGTTACAAATCACATTTTACTTAAGAGTCTTGGAGGCTAAAATTATTTAGTTCAAAATTCTGAGAAAACTTTAGTTTTAATACAATTTAGAAGCAGGCTTCTTGTTAGAAATTTAAAAGATGATTGTTAGAACAGATATTCAAATGTGCTCATCACAGTTCAATATTATATAAGAGGTTGATTTCCAGTTTTCACCCTGAGATAGCCAGAATGTTTTACAGATTGTCCACCTAGTTAACTTTCCTTGTCTTTGACACATTCATGGCTGYGCATATTTGGAAAGATGTTTAAAGAAAGGCACAACTAGGAGGGAAGATGACCTCTGGATGTGGTCATTTGAGCAGGGTACCATCTTACTCAATGTTCCCATGGGCTAACTAAAAATCAAGAGACAGGCAAACCCAAATGAGCAGTAGCTTTTACATGTGGCTCAGTGAAGATGCAATGGTAACAGTGTGATCATCAGGTTTTTTATGTTGGGAGGTAATGAAATATTGCCTATGTGGAAGAAGTTGGAGAATAATGGATCTCCAATGGCAGGTTTTTTGGAACCCCATATTTTTCCTTCTGATATTTTATCCTATACAATGTGAACAATATTTTTGCACAGTTAGGCTGTTCTAGAATATGGACCTTTCAGGTGCAAGGGCAGTTGGTCAATTAATAATGATTCAGAAACTCAAGTACTGAGAGTCAAAATAAATATTTGATCCCAATACTGTAGAAATTTTGATATTTTATTATTGTTTTGAAAGTCAGGTCCAATGGAAATATGTACTCTATACTTTCTCTAAATCAATCATAACCAGGATCAAGAGGCCAAGGTTACATTTAATTATACTATCCAGAAGTCATATAAATCATATCTGATAAAAAAATCCAAAATATATTGCCTTTGTTGATGAAACACTATTGAAAACAAGTAGAATTTCACATATTTTACAATAATTATGTCAGTCTTCTTTGCTGAACCAGGTACCCGGGATTTTTTCTTTTTTATCATTTCACAGCAGGTTTGCTGACTGGGTTACTTTAAGATTATTCTAAACCATAAATGACGAAAGACCGAGTCTTTGAGCACAAATACTCGAATATATTTTACTTACTTAAAATGCATCAATGATTCTTCCTCTCTAGAAGAACACCATTCTAAGGTGTACTTATTTTACAAAATAATACAAAACCAAAAGCAAAACAATCATCATCAACAACAAAATACCACAGACTCTCAGAATAATCCTGCATTCCTGCCTTAGTGAAATGTCTTATGAAAACTATTCTTAAAATTCAAGTCTAATTACCTTTTCAGTGATATAATTTGCCAGGATATTATTATGGTAGCTAGGAATCCATAAGATGTATTGCGCTATCTCAGCAGCTAGATTTTCCGATGACATTAGATTAAAAGAAGCATTTCTTGAAATTTCATGTAAAATCCTGAAGAGTTGTGACAAAAGAGCAGCATTTGGCTCTGGGAGTTTGTCTACGAGTCTGAAGAAAGAGACAGTTATTTTTAAAAAAAAAAGTTGACTCAATTTGAAAATATGTAGAAAGTAGACAGAGTAATTGTATCTTATGTATGGACCTCCATGAATAAAATGAAAGTAAAAATATATACTTGAAATATTGCTTGAAATGTTTGCCCAGGTAAGGGGGAGGGGGTGGGAAGACAAATTTAACTAGAATAAAAAGCTGATTGTCATAAGCATGATCCACTGTGACTCACAGTCACACTTCTGCTTGAAAATGTCTTCCATGCTTGGGAACAATTGAAACCTTTTGCAGTCGGTCAGGATATTTAGTGAAAAATTCTGGAATATATAATCTCTAATGTGTGTAAGCAAATATCACATTTATTTTGTTGAGGTTTTTCAAACATTTCACAAGACATTACCTCTGCACTGCTGTCAATTTTTCGTCATGGTTGATCTTTTGGGGAACATCAAGCCATTGGTCGTATAGCCGTGATGTCATCAGACTTCCTTTAATATTTCGTAGAAACTCCTTATAAAGAGAGAAAATATTTTGCAGAAAAAATAAATTATTGAGATTACACAAAACACACTCAATTATAAATTTAGTTTAGTTCCAACTTTCTTCACAGCTCCCCAACTTTCCCCAGGTATAACGCTGACTAAAAAGTAGGGCCATTAAGTTTTGTCCATCAAAACTGGAAAACTAAGAGCAGGTTTTCAGAATGTCTTGGATTGCACAAAAGTTTCTTCTTAGATCAAGTGCCTCTACTGAACATCTGAGCAAACTAGCATACCTAAGAGATCAATACCTCAGGACAAATACTATTTTTAAATGAGATATACACTTATGGTAACTACAACAAAGACAACCATATTCAGTTATTATCTAATTTCTAAAGTGCAAAAAATTTTCATGTCTATTATTGGAAGCATGGGATCACATGATGTCATGGCTCTTAGAGTTCTTAAGTTTCTCTAAAGAAGCATGATTCTCAACTCTGTTCTAAATATTTAAGCTCATTTTAAAAGATGATATAGCCCTTACCCATAAATCTATGAAGGTTTACTCAACAATGAATAGAGATTATTACAGAAATCAAAGACAGAGAACAAAATATCCTGTGGCTCAAGCCTTCTTCATACATATTACACACAAACTTCTGAGACTTGGGCTCCAAATATTAGTTTTAAGATTAGAAATATTGTACACCAGAGGATCAGGTAATCTGCTTTATACTAGGCCTCCTAGACATGTTGGGGAGGCTTCACAATTGAAAGTCCAACAGTATAATATGCTGGTCAAAACAATTTCTGATCAAAATATCATCCATGTTATTAACACTAACTGGCAATGAGTAAATCTTGTGAAGACAAACTTCACAGAAATAGTTCATATAGTACCAAAGATAATGGACTTATCAGGTTGGTTGAACGTATTTTCAGACTAATTTTTATCTATATAATAATAACAATCAATGAAAACTGGTCACATATTTTCTCAGAAGTGGGAGATTGGCAGGAAACAAATTTAGAACAAGGGAAAGGAAGGAGTGAAATGATGTAATTGAATTTTAATTTTAATAATAAAAGAAAAATTAACATTTATGGTGCTGTAGGTATGGTAGAGTTATTAAGAAAACCTGTTTCACAGCCATGAGGACACACACACANAAATTTAACTAGAATAAAAAGCTGATTGTCATAAGCATGATCCACTGTGACTCACAGTCACACTTCTGCTTGAAAATGTCTTCCATGCTTGGGAACAATTGAAACCTTTTGCAGTCGGTCAGGATATTTAGTGAAAAATTCTGGAATATATAATCTCTAATGTGTGTAAGCAAATATCACATTTATTTTGTTGAGGTTTTTCAAACATTTCACAAGACATTACCTCTGCACTGCTGTCAATTTTTCGTCATGGTTGATCTTTTGGGGAACATCAAGCCATTGGTCGTATAGCCGTGATGTCATCAGACTTCCTTTAATATTTCGTAGAAACTCCTTATAAAGAGAGAAAATATTTTGCAGAAAAAATAAATTATTGAGATTACACAAAACACACTCAATTATAAATTTAGTTTAGTTCCAACTTTCTTCACAGCTCCCCAACTTTCCCCAGGTATAACGCTGACTAAAAAGTAGGGCCATTAAGTTTTGTCCATCAAAACTGGAAAACTAAGAGCAGGTTTTCAGAATGTCTTGGATTGCACAAAAGTTTCTTCTTAGATCAAGTGCCTCTACTGAACATCTGAGCAAACTAGCATACCTAAGAGATCAATACCTCAGGACAAATACTATTTTTAAATGAGATATACACTTATGGTAACTACAACAAAGACAACCATATTCAGTTATTATCTAATTTCTAAAGTGCAAAAAATTTTCATGTCTATTATTGGAAGCATGGGATCACATGATGTCATGGCTCTTAGAGTTCTTAAGTTTCTCTAAAGAAGCATGATTCTCAACTCTGTTCTAAATATTTAAGCTCATTTTAAAAGATGATATAGCCCTTACCCATAAATCTATGAAGGTTTACTCAACAATGAATAGAGATTATTACAGAAATCAAAGACAGAGAACAAAATATCCTGTGGCTCAAGCCTTCTTCATACATATTACACACAAACTTCTGAGACTTGGGCTCCAAATATTAGTTTTAAGATTAGAAATATTGTACACCAGAGGATCAGGTAATCTGCTTTATACTAGGCCTCCTAGACATGTTGGGGAGGCTTCACAATTGAAAGTCCAACAGTATAATATGCTGGTCAAAACAATTTCTGATCAAAATATCATCCATGTTATTAACACTAACTGGCAATGAGTAAATCTTGTGAAGACAAACTTCACAGAAATAGTTCATATAGTACCAAAGATAATGGACTTATCAGGTTGGTTGAACGTATTTTCAGACTAATTTTTATCTATATAATAATAACAATCAATGAAAACTGGTCACATATTTTCTCAGAAGTGGGAGATTGGCAGGAAACAAATTTAGAACAAGGGAAAGGAAGGAGTGAAATGATGTAATTGAATTTTAATTTTAATAATAAAAGAAAAATTAACATTTATGGTGCTGTAGGTATGGTAGAGTTATTAAGAAAACCTGTTTCACAGCCATGAGGACACACACACAYATATATATATACATATATATATGTATATATATATGGTTCCATTGATTCATGAGATGGAGACTTGGTGATCCTGAGATACTATTTGTCCTATGTAGCAAAGAGATACTTGAAGGAGTCACATACTCAATACTGAGGAAGAGAAATCTGCCTCTGAGGGAAAAAAGATAGTGTGACAAAGAATGAAGAACACCAGTAGTCAAATGAGTCTGACTAGGCATTCATACCAGGGGACACGCGTATGCATGTATGAAGTGACCCTCCACATGGCCACATGAAAAAAATCAAATGTAAGGTACATAGTTACATTATTGCTCACTCTGAATGGATTTTGTTTTTTTGAGTCCCTATTCCTTTTGCTGTGAATAGCACAGGAAACTTTTAGTTTCCAGATTTCTCTTCTCGATAGCTACTATCACACAAGGGAATGCATGATGAGGGAAACTACTTATTTAGACTCAAAAGCATCCTGAGTATAAATGACCCAAGGACTTTCCCTACCTTCAGGATCCAGGCCATGTCATGCATTGAGTAATTTTTTATATCTACGACTTCCCCAGAATCCAATTTTTCTTTTAGAGTTTTGCACGATATTTCATTGGGTGATGTAACAAATATGCCTTTTGTTGTGGGGCCTTTTTCCCTTAAGCGGTACAGTATATCCTGAGAGGAAGAAAGGGAAATAGCAGTCACTTATCATGCAGCACAGAGCACTATTTGTTCATGAGAAGCAGACCAATGGTGTGCACAGGTGCAGTGCAAGGGCTGTCATGGRCAAGGAGGACTGCAAACTGGTTTTGACTCTCAATCTTTACTTGTACAAATCCCACCCTAATGTTAACTCTGAAAGTTCAGGCAAGACTTATTTCTTATCAGATTTTCTTAGGAGCACCAGAAATGAACCATGTGAGACCTACCAGAATTGCTTTGGGCCATTTTCCACTGTCACAAATAGAACTCAGCTCTTTTCCGAAGAGTTTTCCTGTCTTATTAACTGCTGGTACAGTGCACATTTGGTCCTGGTGGGGCACAGAGGCCCTGTGGAAACATGATGTCATAAGTGGTCTTTTTGTCTTATGAGGTCTTTCCATTTCATCTAAGGAGGAGATGACATCATTACCTAGAATAGTGTAATTTATATAGTTCTTTTAAAAAACCAAATTTCTATTGCATAATATCCCTGTTGTAATGGCTTAGGCATCCTGTAGTCTCTGTATATTCTTCTTCCCTATACTCTGTACTGTTATTAATTTGTGAGATGTCTCTAAGCCATGATCTAGTATTCTCTAAGACATGATCCAATAGGGATTCTCACAAGATGATGTTAAGTTTCACTGTATCCTAACATAAATGGTATCTAATTCAACAAGTTCTCTAAACCATGCACAAGCAATGACTTAACAAGTCATATCTGTTTAGTTACCCTCACTTTTATTCAGATCAATCAGTTTTCTATTGTCTTTAAATGTCATAGTGACATTCATTCTTAGATTTTTTGGTCAGTTCTTAGAAGAATCATTGTTAAATTACTCTCATCCGCAGTATTTTCCCTTCATCAGAATGTATACATTCTATTACTTTGGAATAATGCAATGTCCTCCTTATAATCAAGTTTAGTCGTGATATCAGAATATAGAGATATCGAGCTGGACCTAGGTCATTGTTCTGGTTTGTTTCCTGCAGTGCCCCTCTCCAAGCAAGAAAATGAGACACGCACTGACATTTTATGCCAACATGAAATGGGAACTGAGATGGTACTTGAAGCAAGATGGAAGACTTACTTTGCTGCTGGCTTCTAGCTGAGTTTCGGGGCTTTAAGATGAATTGCCCTTCTGTATCCATATTTTGTTTGTTAAAAAACAACCCAGGCAAGATGGGAAATGCTGTGGAAATTTTTGAGTTCCATCTACCCAAGTGATTTTGAAGGTGATTCATTAAAACTTTATGTGGAGACTCACAGCCTATGAGAAGCAAATGAGAATATGAATTGACACTAATGATTTTGAGCAACCCTTCAAAAAGAATTTAGCATGCATTGCTGTATTTTATGTCTCATTCTTTTTCAGGACAATGAAGAATGTTCATCTTAAGCATTAGGAGAATTACACTTATATTTTTATAAGGTAAGGTTGTATAAGCTGAGAACTCTAAAATCAAGGAGAAAAATGTCAATTTATCACTTTATTTATATTCTTGGAGAACTTTGTATGGAAGACTTTTTCTGTGTTCTTCATTATCAGTATTAAGACATGCCTGCTTGAGTCTTAATATCAATAAGGTTTTTACATGCACGTTACATGTCTA
>BDUI01012174.1:8022-18026 GCA_002335545.1 Apodemus speciosus
AGTAGTGCACGTTAACAGGGAAGGCTGGAATCTCCCCAGCCTCCAGGGTGGGGCAGCAGCAGAAACCCCTAGGGAGATACTTGCTGGATAATCTCCCACCCAGGGCAAAGGAAATCTAGATCTAGAAGGTGGGGCTCAGCACTCCGGTGGATTGGGGCATAGAGGGATCATACTTACTGCCCAAATTGGCACTTAGGTCCCTTGGGGCAGAAGCCGGTGAAGTAGTTGGGACACAGCACTTGATGAACGTGGCGGTATCTACACAGGGGACCTACCAGACAAAGAGCAAATGGCCGAGAGAGCCTCCTTCATCCAGAGGAAGTGCACGTGAAAAGCTATGACGAAAGGCAGAGGCTGTGGTAGGCTCCCCGCTGGAGATGGGGTGGATACGCCTTCCCATCACTGATGTCCCCGAAGCCAGGAGACGGGCAGAAACCTTGGTTCACGTAAGGGCTGGACATGTGSTTCAATGGTAAAGCACTGGAGGGCCGCACTCCAGGCCCTGGGTTTCTCTCCCCACCATCTGCCTGCCCCCACCATAAAGAAGGTGCTGGTTGGAGAGCGCAGTCAARCCACTCCCAACCCTGTGCTAAGCAGCTCACCTGGAGACCCAAGGGAGACACTCGATAAGACGATAAGACGCAGAGACCCATGGGAACACAGCCCTCTAAGTTTCCCGGGGGGCAGGTCAAGGGTGGGACCTGAGTAGCATTCAGCACGTGGGAGCTGTGTCTCTCACAGACTAGACCTTCTACTAGGCTGCTCAGCCCCTATATTCACCCATTCGAGCAGGCTAGGGCGTGAATCTCACAGCCTTCCCAGGGAAGCCCGTCTTGCCCTGCACCAGGCTGAGTCTCCCAGTGTCTCAGATTTCTCCACTGGCATACAAGCCTCGGACCACCTCAGAAAGGCTTTCCACTGGGGTGTTTCTATGGCCCGGATTTTGTGGGGAATATAACTCCTTGCTTGATGAGCGTCTCCATCCAGAAAACCCGCATCCCTCAGGGCATCCCATCCTGTCCCGCAAGCTCTCACCTTCCTTGCAGAACCCTTGGTCATACCAAGGGCAGTCCTGGACCTTGGAAACTGACTTCAGGTGGAGGAAGGGGCATTCCTTGTTGCTGCAATTACCTGAAAAGCCCATTGGTCTTTGTCTATAATCAAGTTCACACTTCGGCAAACCTGCCCTCTGATTTACCTTGACCCTCCTTGCCATGGAATCGTCTTCTGCTTGTCACCGTCTTTGGAAGACCTCTGGTCATCTATCTCGACTAGAAACATGCTACCATTTTCCAGAGGCCCCAGGAAGGGCAGGGATGTTTTGCAGGAAATACCACAGACAGAGTAGAGGTTCTAGCTGGGCCCCAGGGAACCTTTCAGGAGGAGGACTGTTAGCTGTGAGCTTGAGCTGTGCTGTGTCTATGTGTTGACCTAAGTCTTGGTCAGCCGCATTTCTACAAGGAGGCAGCCTCAGAGGCACAGACGGCCTGCAACTGCTGAACAAGCATCTTAAGTTAGATCTGAAGAAGGTAGAAGATTGTGATCTGTCTCCTTTCAGTGGAGAATCTGTGAACTTTTCCACTTTCATCCCTTCCTAAAAGCCTACAACTTTGTTCTTTGGTCCTAATACAAACCTTCCAGAGAGTTCTTATGTCTGGGGGCTTTCTACAAGACGATGCTTCATTGGAGGAAGAGTACTGTTATTCCTTTCCACCCTTCGCATTTCAAACATGGATGCCATCCCTCAGAGGCAAGTACATCTGTTCACTCAGCTTCCTCACACAATTTACTGGCACACCCTAGGCCAACTTAGTATAGCACTGTCCCCTGGGGTTGAGCCTTCCCAGGGCTCAAAACTGTAAGAATGGGCTGCACAGTGCTGTTCCAGCACTTGGCCAGCAGGTGGCAGCAACACTCCAGCCTGCACTCCCGTTGTTTGCAAAGGCGCCCTTATTCTTTGAAGCCCTGGACATCTGGCAGTTACCAAATGCACTTTCCTGCGCAGCCGGGGCTCAACAATGTTTGTGTGCCTGCGTGCCCATGAGTTTGTTGAGCTTACTTACAGAGTGTGGGCAAGGCATTGCTTACAGAAGTTAACCGACCTCAAAGCAGTGGGATCTCTACCACCAAGCCTCAGCCCACCACAGACGCCAATGGATGGATGCCGCATCACGGGAGTCAACCCCTTTCAGCTAGTCTCCCGTACTCTACACGTCTCCCGAGACCACTTGGGAGAGCTTAGCAGTATTTTTAAAATAGAGACGCCAAAGCAGGGCAGGGTGGTACACTCCTCTAGAGTCTAATCCCAGCACTTGGGAGGCAGAGGCCAACAAATCTCTTGAGTTTGAGGGCAGCCTGGTCTACATACAAGTGGGGGTACTGGAGGGGTGACTAAGAAGAATGAGGGATGATGCACACACACACACACACACACACACACAAATACACACACATATGATATTTTTAAAGACAACTGTCNATCTACACGACCGTTCTTGCTGCCCAGTAGTGATGCCCTTGGTGGACTGTAGGGCTTGGGTTTGTTTTCCCTACTTGATACTATTCCCTGCTGAGAGGAAGGGGTCCCCCTTGGTGCCTGAGAACCTCCTTTTCACAGTGGAGAAGGGCTTTATGCCATAAAAGAACAGGAGAGAGAGAACAGTTCGTGTGCTTAAGGCACAGCAGTGTCATCCTTTTGATCTTCTTTGAGCCTCCCTATGCAGCCCAGGCTAGACCTCCCCTCAGCRCTCCTGCCCTGGCCTCTGGCCCTGAGCTCTCCTGCCCCGGCCCGTAAGCTAGGACCGCAGGCAGTATGCCCCCACACCTGGCTAGAGTCTGGCTATTTTTAAGTTTTTTTAATTCATTATTTTTTATTGTATATGTGTATGAATGTTTTGCCTGCATAATGCGTCTATATTACCAAGTACATGCCTGGTGTCCATAGAGGCCAGAGAGGGCATCAGAGCCCCTGGAATGGAGTTAGTTTTCAGCTGCCTTGTACGTGCTGGGAACCCAACCAGGACTTCGGGAAGACCCATCAAGTGCTTTTAACTGCTGAGCCATCTCTCCAACCCCCGAGGCTGACTTCCTTCAACCAGACATGATAGTGCATGCCTGTAATACCGTCATTCAAGAGGTTGAGGCAGRAGGGTAGAGAATTAAAAGCCAGTTTGGGGCACATGATACCCTGCCTTCAAAACCCAAACCAGGACACCTGTGTAGTTATGGTTAGGTTCATATAAAGTCTTAACCTGCAGGAAAATGCCCAAATTTCTTTTCTCATAATTGAAGATAACTTTTGTTCATTTAAGGAATATAAGAACCGGTCTGGAGCTGGAGAGACGGCTCAGTTATTAAGAGCACGTGTTGCTCTTCCACAGGATCCAGTTCCATTCCCAGCATTCCTGTGGCAGTTCACAAACATTCACAACTCCATGTCAGCGATCCGACACCCTTTTCTGCCTTCTGCAGGCACCAGACTTGCATGTAGTGCACACACATACAATACAGATAAAACTCCTATAAGTCCCTTAATGTTTAAAAGAGAAAAAGACCCTTAGAGTTTAAAAAGAAAAAAGCTCATAGTTCATATGAGACTACCCCAAAAAAGTTTATTTTTTTTCTATAATTTAAGAGATGACAGGAGCCCAGGCTATCTCATATGAAAACTCTCTAACGCACCAGCTCAGGCTATGCCTGGAGAGTCAGGGAGGGCGGTGACCCGCTGGCACAGGAGTGGGCCTGCAGCACACCCCTGCAGACCCATAGGCCTGCCACAGACAGACAGTTCATCAGGCATTGGGCGGGCAGTGAGATGCGGACTCCAGGCAGAGCCCTGTCTCCCTAAGGACGGCGCCTGCTCCAGCCGAACCACTCTGAGGAGCTCTTGGCTCCTGTTGGTGGTGGTAGTCATGCAGACCTGATGTGTTTGTGTTGAGACAGGGTCTCCTGACTGCAGGGCGATCTTGACCTGCAGTGTTGCTGGCGTGGGTGTTTTGTTTTTGTTTTTTCTTTTTTTTTAATCTCTAAAGATGGAAATTGAATGCTCTTAGACCCAAGAAGATTTCTAAATTTATGAAATAAAAATACTAAAAATGATTTATCTACGTAAACAATATAAATAGCCAGTAAGACACACCCTCCCGGTCCTCATATGTGTCTCTGTTTGTCCCAAGAGCTGCAGCGCTGGCGGAAGTGAAGACGGGTGTGTCCGGGAGCCACAGAGAGAATGACAGACGACTGCAGAGCAGAAGAGACACTTTAAATTTGTACCAGGTCAGGAAGGGTGCAAATAATAAAACTGCTGAAATCAGTTTTCTTCTTTCCTTTTTTTTAAAGCTGGAGGACAGTTTTACTAGCGTTTCAGAGAAGAAGCAGGGCAGGCAGGCAAGCTGCAAACCTGGYGCGGCCGAGGAGGGGGCTGCTTCCTCATAAAACCAGGGGCACCCCCACCGTGGGCTGGGCCTTCCTCCCCAAGTCACTRATGGAGAAAATGCCCTGCAGGCTTGTCTTCAGCCTGAGCTCAGGGAGGTGTGTTCTCAACTTGAGATTCCCTCAACTCTGAAGACTAATGTGTGTCAGTTTACAAAACTATCCAGCACAAAACACCTTTTTCCTCAAATGCTCTGTGTTGTACCTTGAGAAGCTACCACCTGGCACCTCTTCATGTCAGTACAGAGGTGGCCCTCAGGGAAAGCTTTGTGGCCTGGGCCTTGGTGCTGCTCAGGAAGGAGCAGTTTTCAGGAACAGAAGTGGTTCACTGTGGCGAGGGGGATTCTGTGATACTGAACTTTCCGGTTAAGCACTAGTTTAATGGCCCGTCAAGTCCTGAAGGGAGTCATCTCATCAGGGTTAGGACCAGGGCGAGAGCCTGTGTTCAACACTGGTCAGTGTCAATAACAGGTGTGGTGACATACACCTCAAATACCAACACAGAAAACTGTTTTTTTTTCAATAACACAAATATTAAAAATAGGGGCTAGAGAAATGGCTCGCCACTTGTTCTTGTGGTGGACCTGGGTTGGATTTCCAGCACCCACATGGCCGCTCACAACTATCTGTAACTCCAGTCCCAGGGCCTCTGACATTCTCTTCTGACCTCCAAGGGCACTAGGCATGCATATGGTTCACACACATACATGCAGGCAAAAAACACACATACACAAAATATAAAAATAAACAGATCTAGAGTCTGACTCCCCAGGACACATGGTGGAGGGACAGAACCAATCCCACACGCTATTCTCCACTAAAATGTGGTGTGTGCTGTGAGCACCACATGTGTACACACAATAGAACCAGAGCCTGGACGTGTGGCTCAGAGGAGGCATTTCCCTGGTATCCATGAGGTCCTGGGTATGATCCCTGGCATCAAGGAAATCAACACCAACTCTCTGAGCCAGGCACAGTGAAATACACCTGCTATCCCAGCACTTGAGATGCAGAAAGATCACAAGTTCAGGGCCAGCCTTAGCAACATAGTAAGAACTTGTCTCGCAAGCTGCTTAAAGGTTACTGTGGCTCCGTGGAAGAGGGCACCGGCTCCAGGAAGAGGAGGTGAAGCTGCTTCTTCCTGTACTTTTTTTTTTTTCCCCGTCTGAGACAGGGTTTCTCTGTGTAGCCCTGGCTGTCCTAGGACTCACTCTGCAGACCAGGCTGGCCTCAAACTCACAAGAGATCTGCTTCCCAAGTGCTGGGACTAAAGGTGTACACCACTACTGCCTGGCCTTTTGCTGTAATCTTATAAAAAGTCCACTTAGCTGCCCACTCCTCCCCAGTGGATTAAGTAGCATTGTGTCTGCTTTGTCACGGGATAGGCTACTGTCCTGGTCACTGCCTTACCTCAGGAGGATAAGCCTTTTCTGTACGCCTACTGCCTAATCCCCCATGGGGTTCAATCTTCAATGTCAGCTTGGCTGCAGTSACCTGGAAGATACACCTCGGTGTGTTCGTGAGAGAGAGGGTTATTTCCCAAGAGGCTTAGCAGAACAGAGAAGACAGGCCGCGAATGGGTGACCATCTCTGTGTACGGTGATCCCGGGCTGAATTTTACAAAAGAAAACCACCACCATGGTTTCCCTGTTGTAACAGTATCCTCTCAAGGCACGAGCCAGAACAACTCCCCTGCCCCGCAAGTTGGATGTTTTCTCACAGCATCAAAAAAAAAAGGGGGGTGGAATTAATGCAACCACACAGAACACACACTTTATATTCTCCGAGTATAAATAAGCTATACAGGCAAACAGCCGTCAGACTAAAAGCAGTTGTTTGATTGGATGGCCCATTTTCGGGAGCACTTGAGGCCATTGACCCGGAGTGGTCTGGAGGAGCGTGGGAGCTGAGCCTGGGAGACTGAGTGACTGACTGACTGACTGACTTTGGAGAGTTCATGGTGTCAAGTGCACTGTGTTCTCCTGGCTCATGAGTGACTTCCCTTCCACAGTCAGCTGACCTCTGGTCCTGCTGCATTATTGGCATCTCGTTCATGTGCAGGATAAAGGGAAATATTCCAAGTACAGCAGGCTCTTTCTGCATCCTGTATCTCACTACGGTGATGGGGCTCCCTGGACCACTGAGTAGAGGATACCCTGCTGCGGCCGCGGAGCCCTTCACTAGGAGAACTTCCGGCTCACTCGCTTCAGGCTAGGTTTTGATGACTCCAACTGGTACAGCTTGCTTCGATGGCATGGTGGCCTGGGTTCTGAAGAAAAAGGAGAAAGCTAAGATCATGCTGGTTTTTTGTTTTGTTTTTGGTTTGGTTTGGTTTTTCATTTTTTGAGAAAGGGTTTCTCTGTGGAGCCCTGACTGTCCTGGAACTCACTCTGTAGACCAGGCTAGCCTCGAACTCAGAAATTCACCTGCCTCTGCCTCCCAAGTGCTGGGATTAAAGGCGTGCGCCACCACTGCCCAGTGTGTTTTTGTTTTTTGAGACACAGTTTCTCTGCCTTCACTGTCCTGGAATTCATTCTGTAGACCAGGCTGGCCTCCAACTTACAGAAATCTGCCTGACTGCCTCCCAAGCGCTGGGACTTAAAGGTATGTACCACCACTGCCCAGCTAAGGTCATGCCTTTTCGTAAATCCTCAGAAGAAAAGTCCCCACTTGTCCAGGAAACCACAGGATGGTTTTCTAGAATGTATTGGCTTCTCCAGCCTCACTGGGATCTTGATCAGGAGGTTGGGATGGAAGAGCCTTGTAAGTACAGTGGGTTGAGCCCAGCCTGGAAATAATAGCAAGATCTGGACTCGAAAGAGAAGCTTGAGGAGCTGGAGAGATGGCTCAGTGGTTAAGAGCACCGACTGTTCTTCTGGAGGTCCTGAGTTCAAATCCCAGCACCCACATGGTGGCTCATAACCATCCATAATAAGATCTGACGCCTTCTGGCATCTGAAGACAGATACAGTGTACTTACATATAATAAATAAATCTTAAGAGAAAAAGAAGAAGCTTGAAATTCATGTTCAAGCTGGGCGGCGGTGGCGCACGCCTGTAATCCCAGCACTTGGGAGGCAGAGGCAGGCAGATTTCTGAGTTTGAGGCCAGCCTGGTCNACACACACATATGATATTTTTAAAGACAACTGTCTCCTAAGTTCCAGGATCAAAGGCATGTACCACCTAGCATATCATTATGTTTTTTGTAATATTAGAGGTATTCACCCACTGTTAAGAGCAAAACCTTAGATTACATAATCCTGAGCTTGCACATCTGCACTTAAATTACTTGCATGTAAGAGTGGTCCCATGCAGGACCACATCTGATCCTCAAACCAGGGGACTCAGGGTTGAAAGATTAAAGGAATGTTTCTAAGTGAAAATGCTTTAGGCACTGACCTACGGGGACCAGCCTCCAGATGAACTTTGTCCGTCTATTCTAGAAGGACATTCGGGCACCCTCACGAACTGCCACACCTAGGGCTTCCTGGAGAAGACAGTCTCGGGAGGACTGGACTGGGAGACTGACTGGGATGAACTTTCCTGGTCCTATGAAAGAATTTGCCCCCTTCGAGGGACCCAGTGTTATGAAGTAGAATACGCAGTCCCATCTGATAAGTTATTTCTCCAYGGGTGAAATGAGCCAGCTCAAACCAAATCAGATTATATTAAACACAGGTTTATTGGGAAGCTGCTCTCTCAGGGGAGTAAGTTCACTAACCCCAAGCAAGGAGGCTAGGGACATCACCATCAGGGGGAGGGAGGGATGGAAGAAGAGAAAGGGGTGGTAAGAGWGGGCACTGGACGTGGCCCCAACAGAGGCTGGAGGAGACCTGACCACACAAGGTATTTTTAGGGCCCAGACTTCTAAACCTCGTGGCTTTATTTACACAGTGACCTTCTCTTTCCAACAAGTGATGCAGGATTTCCCCTTTGGGAGGTAACATGACAGTTTCATCTAAAAAAAATAAAGTTATAAAAAGCAGTAGAGTAGGAAGAAGACGTGTGTGTGTGTGTGTGTGTGTGTGTGTGTGTGTGTGTGTACACCGGTGAGGATTCCCAGTGGCAGTACCAAATGCATCAAATGCATCTCATTTGAGGAGGCCTGGCCTGGACCCAGCAGGGACTGAGAGGTGCTTCTTTCAAGGCTATTCCTGACAGTCATCTGGGTGTGGATTGGTCTGGCCTGGAGTAGGGACAGGATCCCATTCCTTTCCCGTTGAGGTAACGGTCACTGAGACTCACAGGCTGCAGGCTTGGCTCTATACCCTTTATTTTTACTTTTTAACTTGTTTCTTGTTTGTTTGTTTCGAGACAGTGTTTTTCTGTACAACCCTGGCTGTCCTGGAACTCACTCCATAGACCAGGCTGGCCTTGAACTCAGAAATCCACCAGCCTCTGCCTCCCAAGTGCTGGGATTAAAGGAAGGCATGGGCTACCACTTCCAGGCGAGACTGGCCTTGAATTCCTGATTCTGCTGCCTCAGTCTCCCTCGTGCTGAGATTAGAGGGGTGCCCTGGCATATCCAGCCTCTGTTCTATTTTCTTAGGGTTCAGAGAAGCAGACAGCTTGGGCTCAGATAAGGCTAGACTTCTGAGGCACACCCCGACTACCAGATTCCTTTTCTACCCCACCAGAAAGCCCTCCATCACCCCCCACACACCAGAAGGGGCTGCATTACCGAACTTGGAGTGGAAGTAGCACACCGGCATCCTGCTGACGTCATACTGGTGCAGGAAGTTGCAGCAATCGCTCTTCCGGCAGAGGCCTCGAAGCCAGTGTTTGCACACCACCATCTTCTCACCGTGCTCGTGCCGAAGTGGGCAGAGTATCCCTGCGGAACACAACACCTGCTGTAGGCCCTGCCTATCACTGGACTGGCGGGGGGAGGTGGCTCTGGCTCCTCCTCCTCACCCGTCGTCTGTGTCCCAGCACCCAGACACAACCTAGGACGGACCGGCTGGAAGAGGGGTCAGAGGACTGACCACACTGGGCAAGAGGCTGTCTTACCAGACAGGAGTCCCTCTCCCAGAACAAAACTCCAGGAACCTGCAGGCTGCCTTTCCCTTGAGAAGAACAGTCGCCTTTCCCATGGGCATACCCAGCCCAGCTCTTGGCAAACTATAAATGCTTGTTGAGTTCATGACTTTCACATGGAGGGAAATGTTGTTCTGGATTTGTTTCTTCTTCATTATTAATAATAAATGATGATGATGATGATGATGATGATGATGATGATGATGATGATGATGGAGCTGGAGAGATGGCTGAGCGGTTAAGAGCACCAACTGCTCTTCCAGAGGTCCTGAGTTCAAATCCCAGCAACCACATGGTGGCTCACAACCACCTGTAATGGGGTCTGATGCCCTTTTCTGGTGTGTCTGAAGACAGCTGCAGTGTATTCATATACATAAAATAAATCTTGCCGGGCAGTGATGGCACATGCCTTTAATCCCAGCACTTGGGAGGCAGTGGCAGGTGGATTTCTGAGTTCTAGGCCAGCCTGGTCTACAGAGTGAGTTCCAGGACAGCCAGGGCTACACAGAGAAACCCTGTCTCGAAAAACCAAAA